>VZRU01000478.1:140563-164008 GCA_013398155.1 Pedionomus torquatus
CAGGTTGCTCAAAGCCCCATCCAGCCTGGCCTTGAACACTCCCAGAGATGGGGCTTCCACAACTTCTTCGGGCAACCTGTTCCAGTGTCTCACCACCCTCGCAGTAAAGAATTTCTAGTATCTAATCTCAATCTCCTCTCTTTCCATTCATGTAGCGTCCTATCGCTACACTCCCTGACACAGAATCCCTCTCCTGCTCTCCTGTGGGTTCTTTTCAGATACTGGAAGGCAGCTAAAGGTTTCTCCAGAGCCTTCTCTTCTCCAGGCCAAACAACCCAAACTCTGTCAGTCTGTCTTCATGGGAGAAGTGCTCCAGGCTTCTGATCACCTTTGTGGCCCTCCGCTGGACCCGTTCCAACAGGTCCATGTCTTTCCTGTGCTGAGGACTCCAGAGCTGGACATAGTACTCCAGGTAGGGTCTCAAGAGAGAGGAGTAGAGGAGTAAAAAAAAACACTTTTAAAGCATTATACTGATGCAAAGAGTTTTTTGGTGGTTTCACAGTCACCTATTTAGATTTTGCTTGGGCTTTTTGTGGCATCACATCCTGTTAAGCAGATCCTCAAAAGTGGCTGGAAGGAAGAAAACACTTGTGTGAGAAATGACACATCCCATGTAAGTTAAATTCACTGCATCCCCTATGGAAAGTGCCAACAAATGGGAATGCCCAATGCAATTATTTACTGTTGATCCTGATCTTAGAGATTCTTTTCCAAAAAATAAGCAGATTAATGTACAGTGAGGGGGAGGAAAGTGTTTCTAGTGTGGTTGAAGAGGTTAGCCACAGGCCTAGTGATCTGATCTAAGGCAGTTGGGTTGAAGTTTTCAAATGCTTCTGCCTTACCACTTGTGCACTTTAACACAGTGGGAGACTAGTTCTTTCAAAGCACATATGAATCGTTTCCCAGACTATTTCTGAGATTCTAAAATAAAGGCTTAGAGCTTCCTACAATGTACCTAGAATGAACACTATGTATCATAGTTCATACAATTTTGTGGTGATTTTTCTTATTTTAAGTGCAGTCTTTCCACAACATTCAGCTTATAATTTCCAGTAATAACAAAATTGTTCTATTACTTCTTTTTGCAAGTAGCCGGCTGTTTCATTAGTACAATGATAACTGCAATTTCAATTTAAAAATTCACCCTCTTTGCAAGAGCCAGGAATTTGGTTCACCACATGTGTCTGGATTCCTTTACATTATCCTAACACACACACAATTGTCAAGCTAGACTTTGACAATGAAATTAGTGTCGTGTATGAAAAAAATAAGAGCTTTAGCCTCTAGGTGCACCTGTTTACAGCAACTAGGCAGGCTCAGTCAGGGTTTGTGTGTGTGTGTCAGTCTGCCACTGCAGCTGTTCCATTACCATAAAAACCATAGTATTTATTAAGTTTTAAGCCTTCCTGAACTCCATAACTTTGGCTTACAAAGGGAGGCTGTAATGCTATGTCTGGACTGTGATAATAGTTCAGATAAAGATCCAGCATGTGACTCTTAATGACAGCATTAAGTCTATTGGAAGGAACTATATCAAGCTATATGCAGTAAGGCAGACAGCAAATATGAACCATGAAGAATTAATGATTAACTACTTGCTGCATGCTTCACTGGGAACAGCACTGCTATTGAAGGAGTCTGCAAATTCTGCAGAAGAAGTTAACTCACTAACTGGAATTGTAGAGCAAGGTATAAAAATCACAAATGTGCTGCTTAAACTTTGGGGGTATGTTTTTCAGTGCAAGAAAGTTATTTCCTTTGCAAATAAATTTCCAGTCTTATTCATGTCATCAGTCCTGCAGCTGATTCTATATGGACAGGACACCCCTGTACCTTCAACAGACTCCCCACACACACACAAAAATTAAATGGCAGTCCCAAGGATGTCCACATGGATTCAATGAAGACATGGGAGTTCCAGTTACGACAAACAACCAAACTTTTAGATACTGTATTATATCTTCATTACTCTTCAAAGGCTGCTAGTGGTTTTTCTTTTCCTAGCAGAAAGATGTGTGAGGTTACACTCGTTAATCTTTGTGCATTCTGTAATTTCAGTGACCTGTAACATTTGAATGCTGACTTTGAAGGTGCTGCCTTGGAAATTACTTCTATGCTAACATCCACAGCTTCAAACTAACATCACTGAGAGGACTGGCTGGAAACCTTGGAGAACCCAATGTGGTGGCTACTGATGGGCTGTGAAGATGATGTCCGTCTCCCTCGGTTCCTGGCAGTGAGGAACTGCTGCCATTGCAACTGCCCTCTTACTTCTGTTTAAGGTAAAATTCTTGTCTCCTGCTGCCCTGGGAATTCAGTGGGAGCCCGAAAACATGGGCAGGAGTACCTGCCTCTCCCAGAGATGAAAATCTGCTGTTGGCTGGTGTGTTGTGGATTACCATTGTCCATGCCAACAGGTTGGGAGTCAGCCTGCTCTGCTGCAGTGCAGGGTAGTGATGCACTGGAAACCTGTCTGGCCTATGACACTCTTGGTGGGCACATAGAATCACAGAACGGTTTAAGTTGGAAAGGACCTTGTAAATCATCTTGTTCCAACCCTCCTGCCATGGGCAGGGACACCTCCCACTAGACCAGGTTGATCAAAGCCCCATTCAGCCTGGTTTGCAAGACATCCCCAAAGACATGCTACAGCTGAAATCCTGACCTGCCTCCCCACCCTGAGTGCCAGAGATGCACAAGTGAGGCGTACGGCTGTATGAACTCTTTCTTTAGTCAATGGAGGAGAGCAGAAAACCCCCAAAATCAGTTCCACCTGCCAGAGGTTTAAATCACCTCCCTGTAGAAGACTGCATTGACAGTGTGAAATGATGATGCTCCAACCTTAAGTCTTGCTGGAAGTGCATGATCGTTTACCTAAGTCAAGTGCCAAGTACAGAAATTATGTTTATGCCAATACAGTTCTATTTATGGCACTTGTATTTATCTTGCAATCGTGAATAGGCCTAATGAAAATGAGGATGAGCTCCAGCATATTGAGGAAAGTAGGTTATTATGTTCTCATCCTAAAACTACAGAAAATTTTCGATGTTAAACAAGAAGTACTTAATGGTTTGGGTCAGTGTTTTGGCCCAGACTAGTGCAACTCTTGATTGCTCCACCTTCTGGCACCGCATCCTATCACTTTATAGCCAGCACAACGCATGCTCGTTCCTTTTGTATTCTTGCAATGGCTTTTACGTTTCTTTTCTGCTGTGAGATCAGCAGGAATTTGAAGGACTCTGAATCAGTTTTAGAACACCTTAACTGTCTGTGGTGGACCGACTGCGGCTGGCTGCCAGACACCCACCCACCTGCTCTCTTACTCCCCCTCTTTGACAGACAGGAACCTTCAGATGCATGTTCAATACATCTTAATGTTTGGATGGATGTCTGGTTTAGTCATCCCTTCAACAGGCTTGTCCCTACCTCCCTACTGGCTATAGATGTAGATGAGACAAGATATTATTTCCTTCTTTGTCTTTCCTGGAGGCGGCTGTGTGTGAGTTTAGAAACTCTAAAACATGTTTCTCTGTTGTTATTTCAGAGAGGAAACAGCCTTTCCTACATGACAATCTAATGTTGGTGCTCTGTGGATCAAACAGCTTCTGGAATTTCACTATTGTGGCAGTCAAACATCTCGTTATGGAGACATCACAGCCCAGGGCCACAGCAGGTCTTCATGAAATTCCATGCAAGTTTTGGAGTCTTTGGGTTTTGGGTATGTATATATACGTGTGTGTGTGTGCGCCTGTGTACATAGGAGCGTGTGTGTGTGTGCATGCACATACACTGCAAAAGAGAAGAGGTCAGTAATAGAATTTGTGTGCAAGACCTGTGACCATCCACCCTGGTCAACAGACAGCTCATTGGTTCTGTTTTGGACCGTTCTAACTAGTTGTCTTCAAGACATATCTTCTCAAGAGGGCCCAAGTCAGCTGGTGCCAAATGACTTTTGATTTAGCAGCAGAGACACAGCTATTGCCTGGGCTGTAGCAACATGAGATTGCTCTGTGTTGAATGGGCCCAAGGTACAAATAAAGTACTGGGTTTCAAGGAAGAAGTTAGGAAGTGTTTTTAAAAATAAGGATGTGGAATGATGGCTCTCTGGGAGAGGTCCAGTTTCGCAAACAAAGGCATTTGGAGCCATTTGAGATGCCCTAAGGTACTAAACATGTCCACTCAGTGCTGGGAAACACAGCACAGAGTCTATGGGGGATTCGCTTCTGGCGTGGAAATCGGGAACCTTCTGGGCTATCCTGGTGCGCCTACAGTTACAAGAGGGCCATACGTTTAGGCAACTGTATCATATGCCAATTCATTAATCAGAAGTTTGCACATTTTCTTGAAGTTGTTTTTTTTCTCCCCTTCTTTTTCTATATAGCTATTTAGGGAATTATGATACCCTTACTGAAAATGAATAGCACTTTAGATTATGAGTAGACATTAGTTTAAGTATTATTTACCCTAATGACAACCCTACCTATAAATGTGAGAATGGCAAAATCAGACCAAAAATGAACGTATGAGAAAGAGGAACTGTTCCTAATAGTCACCATGAATTTAAATTCTTTCTATTTGGAAAACAATTCCTTCTTTTCTTTTTTTTTTCTTTTTTTTTTTTCCCCTAAAAATCAGCTAAATCTTTCTCCAGCTTGCTTTTTAAGTGAATCATTGCTTTAGATTCTCCAGTTTTATAAATTAAAGAAAATCATCCTTGAATTACAAAACCACATTTTCTTTTAATTTGGTGGCTGCTTTCCAAAGCAGGAAGTTAAGAAAATAAAACAACTTTATAGCCAGAGTAAGATAAATAGTACTGTCCTAAGAGGGAATGCTATTTATACTCCTTTTGTATTTATATTTCCTTTTCTGTCCTCTTCCCCATTCCACTGGCTGTAATTAAAATCATAGCTTCTGAAGTAATTTCAGATTTCCTTTCCAGTGCTAATGCTGTTTTACCCCTGCAGAAACTATAATGATGTGCTTGTTAACATAAGCAAGCTAAAAAAAACAGCTAACACTTTAATCTCTGCCACTGAAACCTAGTCTTTGTAGATGGGTCATTATGATGAAGTAGGTGATGGTTTTATGAATGTCTTATCATAAGTAGAATCTTGATGTTGCGTATGTTCTAACAATTACATTGCTGTGCAAAAGTACCCGTCTTTCTGAATGCGAGTCCTCTTATCAGAAGGGGAGGTGACTTGGATTTCAGCTGAGATGGAGGCACACAGCATTTACATTGTCTCTTTGTTCAGTCTATAGAGAGGGATATATATGCTTAGGGTGCTTGATTTGTCTTCTGGAGCTCTTCATGGACATATATGCCTCTTCACTGGGAGCAGAGGGAAACATGCATCATTTATCAGGGCTGTATTGCTCACTTATGGTGATACACATCAGGTGTAGGCACATGTGCTCTAGAGCTGGGTGCTTAAATTAGCAACCCTAGACCTGGATATAGGCTATTATATAAAAGTGGGTCTATTGTCATCATCATCAACTCAGCAAAGACAAACTTGGAAATAATCCTGGCTCCCGCACTCCAAGTAGCTGGAATCAGATAATGAACAAAGAGAGGAAACGTTTCAGAGAGACCCTTGTCCTCAGTGGCTCTGTCGACGCAGAGAAGTGCATTCCAGCTGATGAAAAATAGCTGTGTTGCTGTAGCCAGGGATGTAGTGGTGGTGGCACCGGGACAGAGGCCATGGGTGGCCATACCAGCTGGCAGGAGTGATTCCCCAGTTGTGTCTCCCCAGGGTGGCCCGCAAGTCTGGTGTCACAGAGAACCAGTTGCTTCATTTCAAAAGAAAGCCAGAAAGCTGACTAGTGTTTATGAATTAGAATAGGGACATTAGATAATTGGGAAGTGGGATGGGAGCAAGATATCTGGCAATGTAAGAATAAGTATTATTTCCTAAATTATTTCTCTGTATGAATAATGTGTTGGCTGTGGTGGAGTCCTCCAGAGACACCTCTGTCCTGCACAGATGAACCAGGTTAAGCCTAGCAGAGGGTCTGGATTTAACTGTAGGTGCACTTTGGGCAAGGTAGTCCTTTACTGAATCTGATTATGAGGGCATTCATAATGTGGTATTGTTTGTATCTGGTGCTGGACAGGAACTTCAAGGGATTGAAACCCATTAATGCAAAATGCACTCATAAAAACAGTGACAGAATTATCTTGCTATCATAAATGCATATCTTTTGGGACTTAAGAGTTGCTGTAAGCAAATGGAAAAAAGAAACTGAAACAGTGCAGTGTTAATTGGCAAGGCTTTTGCAGGATGAATAAGTGTTCGTTCAGACAAATCCAAACAGTGCTAGACACAGTGGAGGCTGATCCCTATTTAGGATCTACAGGCAGTAAAGGAAACTGCACAGCCTGAGGCTGCCTCGTCACACTCCCTCGAAGGTGGAATAGAGGTGGCAGAGTTAAATCCCTCAGAATCCTGGAGCTCCAGCAAGAACTAGCACTGCCCAGTGTCGAACGACAGGAAGAAATGCTGATATAAACCAGTGAATCAGAACTTTATCCATCCCTCCTTTAAAGCCAGTGACTGGTTTGAGTAAAGCTCGGTCATACCTAGAGCTTTTCCAAATCGGTAATGTGCGTAAGAGCTGTCTGGCAGATGTGGAATAAATCCAGGACAAATGCAAGAGATGCTGGATGGGCTTCACGTGCGGCGCAAGGGGCAGGGCTGGGGCTGCCCTTCTGCTGCTGTTGGGTGAAGGTGGGTGGCCAGACGGGGCACCTTGGAGGAGACGGGACCGAGCTGTCATGTGGCCGGTGACCCCAGATATAAAGCTTTTGACCTGTGCCAGGGCTACCAGACATCCATAAATCATAAAACCAAACTATAAATGTGTCAAAACACACCTAGAGGGAGCCTCTCAGCAGAAATGGGGGGGAAACGTTCAGAAAAATTTGGAAAAGCCTGCTGCATGCTAGAGTGCCTGCAGGCAGTGACATGAAACAGATTTCAACTCTTCTCAGTGCTTTTGAGGCTAGAACAGTTCCTTTTCAAACACAGTTAGTTTTCTTGAGATTGTAAATGTTAAAATGTGGTCAAAGTAACTGTTTGTCCATTAATAATATGCTCTAGAACTGAGCAGTGATTCCTAATTGCGAAATGGGTAGCACTCAGCCGGGCTTTCTGATTGGCTTTGGGGAGCTTGAATGCATGGCCTTATTTCACTGCAAAGCCCTGGCAGACTTTGCACATTAAAATTCTAAACTGTCTAAGTAGGTGTGAAACTAATTTTGTGTTTATTTTTTAAAAACCACCTATGATCATTTAGGGCCATCCACTTCACTTTGGGAGGCCCTTACCTAGCTGCAGGTGGGCCCTAGGAGACAATAAAGCCCACCTCAGAGAGGATAATTTCTTGAATATCATAACCTGAATATTTATAGCTTCTGGAATCGTTGTAGCTACTTATCCATGTTTCCAGCCACAACTTTTCTTAATAAGAAGGGCTTTGAAAAACTTGCTAAATCTGGACATAAAAGGAAACAGAAGTTTTCCTAGTGCAGTGGAATTTTTTAAAAGTCACATAGTAACTTTATTGATGAAACAAGGAAGAAAGCACTTTTCCACCAGACTTTGCAGAGCTTATTTACAAAACATAAGATTTTTTCATTAATGTGTAGGCAAGGCAAAGTCATGACGAGGTTTCCTGCAAAGCGAGGACGCTTATGTGGCTAGTCATTTCATCAGTGGGTTATCTTATGCCTTTACTTGCGGTGTTTTAATATGTTTATGAGGGACAAACCTTGGCGGGGGAGGGGAGAGGGAGGGAAATTTCAAAGAGAGATGAAAGAACTGAGAGGCATTCTGGCTTCTTCAAGTTTTATTTAACACGTTAAAATGCGTGCTACATCCTATTTACACAAATGAAAAAATGTTTAAAAGTTTGCAAATCACCTTTACGCAGCTATAATTCATAGACTGACTCTGCTGTGTAGTTCACTTAGTCTGACAGAGACAAGTTCCAAGTCACTGAAACTGGTCACAGAATCACAGAATCACCTGGGTTGGAATGGACCTTTTAAGATCATCTAGTCCGACCAATGGGGAAAAAAAAAAATCCAAAAAAACCAACAACACACCAGTTGTTTCAGTGATTTCACAGTCAGTGAAGTCCAGAGAGCACTGAAATCATGCTGGCTGACTGGGGTTCACCCTTGGATTCAGACACCTAATTTTGGGTATTTAGATAAAAGCATCTAGAGATGCGTTCACTAGAGAGCTAAGCTTCTCTTCCTGACAGTGGAGAACTGGGGGAGGAATCATTTACCCAAGCATGGGTATCTGGTGTTACGTGAGGTGCCCAAGTGTCTCCCACCAGGTTCCTTCTGCTGCCACAAAGAGGTTCAGGTCACCTGTAGGTGAGTCTTGTACCTGTAATTTAGGCCTGAGTCTCTCAGCCCCATAACCATGCACACATACTTTCCACATCTACTGCCTTGAAGAAGCTGTGGCTGATAACTAAGTTTATTCTCAGTATTTATTTATTTCTCAAGGCTCCAAAGATCTGATGATGAAAGGACAGCCAGGATGTGGGTAATAAGCTGTTATGGGTCCTCTCTCGGCATGAATACTAGAGGTAAGAGCGCAGATAAAATCAGTACCACTAACCAAACTCTTGGAAAATGAGCCAGATTTCCAAAGATCTTGCAGTCAATAATTTAATTGTCCTCTGCAGGGATGGTGGGATGAAAAAGGCTTTTGCAAATGTGTCCATTCTTTCTTAAAGGTATAAAAAGATCCCTCGACCAAATGGGGTGACTTTAGTTGCTGAATGAGGTTTCAAACTTGGTGCTAACTGGTTTTAAATCATCTGGGGAAGCTGTAATGCCTTATTGTGAATGATGGGAGCTAGGAAGCATTTTCTGTGGAAGTGTTATTACTACATGTGTTTAATACACTACTATGTATGCTTATGTTTATATTATTATGTACAATTGTGTTACTAATATGTTTGTAAATGTAGGGTCTAAAAGCTATGTAGCTCTATGTATTGCCCCTCTAAATCAGGATTAATGACTATAAATGTGTAAAAAGAGTGAGTCAGCATTGTCATTCTCTGTCCCGTGAGTAAACAAGCGCTCTGGAGACTATCTACCATCAGTTCAGCAGCTTCTGCCATAAGATGTTAAAAACCAGGAAACTGCTCTTTCCAACCATAAGGACTTCTCTCCTCTAAGGCAATCTTGCAAATAATAGACTGTGAGCCAGATACCGCTGTCTTTGTATCTAGAAGGAGGAGGCTTTGGTTCTTTAATTAAGAGGTCCGAGTCCCTTTTTCTCCGCAGTGTTGGAAAAATAAAATAAAAAGACTGATTGATTATAACAACAAGCTGAACACCAGATGTTTTATGAATATATGGCTTCCCTGGCCCACACCCATGTGCATGTAAGAGAAAAAGAAAAACAAAGGACTGTTTATAATTGTCAGAATATTAAAACCTTTGCTTATTCAATGTTCTTTCTTCGCTGGCCTGTTCGCGCAGCCAACAAATTGATTTATGACATAGACCATTCATTGCTTGAGTTTTGCTTTCCAAACTTGGTAGAAGTATTTCATGGCCATAGTCAGATGTCTTTCTTTATGTAAATTTTGATAATTTGGAGGCTATCTTTAAACCAGTTCCTGAAACCGCAGGCTGTAATAACTCACTTGGTTTCATGCACTCTGCTCAGTCCCACCAAGACAAATTGCCGGGTTCAGTGTCCTTTGCCAAAAAGAGAGGAACATTCCCTTCTCCTGTTACATAACAGAGACACTTGAGCGGGAGAGATGGGAACCCGGGCTTACTGACTAGCAGGTATTCTGCCGCTTTGGGGCATTCTGCCACGCTTTAGAGTATCTTTTATGGAAATCTAAACACTGTCCTACTATTTTGCAAGTACAGCTATTACTAATGTATCAGCCTTCCCCTGAAAGAAAGGCTGTGGGCCGAAGATTTGCTGAGGTACCCATACAAACACTTCCGTTTCCTTTTAAAAGAACTTTTTTTTTGTTTTAGCCATGCAAGAGTTGGTCCAAAAACATATGTGTGTGTGTATATATATATATATATATATATATATTAAAAAAAAAGCTCATCATATGTTCATATAGTTTCTATAAAAATCTACGGTTAATTTCCCAGAGTTGGCAAAGAGCAAAATCCTTCTTAGGATTCATTACTGTCTTTAACTTGTCGGATGACCAGCTACATGACAGTGATTTTTTTAATGACATTACTGGTTTCATGGGTTTATTGTTTCACATCATTTGATATGGGTTCCAAAAATGAGTTTCGACTTCCCACCTCCATTTGGTTTGAGTCTGGTGCAGCCACATTTGAAAGACAGATGGTAAAACTGGAAGGCATGCATTAGAGGGCAAAAACAGCCTCCCCATGCAAGGCTACTATTAGCCTGAATTAGGATCTTGAACTGTCTGAATCCATGCTTTGCACGTGCTACACTTTGCCTTGTTAAAACTGTGAGATGGCTAAAAAAAAATAATTACATAAAATCCCCTGCTTTTCTGTTCAAAATGTCCTTCAGCAGTTTTCATAATCTGTATATTTAAATTGAGATAATGGCCTGAGTATTTTCCCAAACTCAAATAGGTGCGTGAGTTTAGCTTGGGTTCTGAGAGGAATGATGCGTAGGCTATCACATGGTGAAGACTATGCCCATATGTCTTGTTTGTTCTTCCTCTGTAACAACTGTGGAACTGGTTGCTATGTGATAACCTAAAATAACAAGCAGGAGGTCCTAGAAAGCCTAACTTTCTACAGACTTTGTGGAAACTGATGGCTGCAGAGGCAAGAGAGACCCAAATAAGGGCTGTGACTGAGGGAAAAGTCATTCAAATTCATCTCTGTAGTGTGTGAAGGGATTGCAGATGATGGCAACCTGCCTCTAGGTGGACTTGCTTTGGTAGGAGGGTTGGACTAGGTGATCTCCAGAGGTCCCTTCCAAGCCCATATAATTCTGTGATTGACTTTCTACCACACTGTTGGCTTCAGGACAGTACATGCTGTGGCTTTCCTGACCAAAGAGCTGGGGGGACATGGGAGGCCTCTCATGGGACCATGGAGGGATGTGTGAAGTAAGAGCACATGAGAAAACAAAGCTAATTCAGTGAAAAATTTATTTCAGTGTATATCTGTACCTATATCGGATGTTTAAAAATCTGGATAAGTTTTATATATACTACTGAGGGCGGTGAGAGCTCATCTCTTCGTTTATCAAGTTGGTAATGGCCAGATGAGGATTTTGGGGTTTTCTTTGGTGGTATTTAACCAAAGAAGGAGAAAAAGGGAGAAGAGAGGATTCAGATCATAGGGTAGTTATTTCTGGGACTCACATATTTTGCTAGTTTACTAGACTTCCCAGAGTAGACTCCAAGTCTTCTTTCTAATGGACAGATCAGCAATTTTTTTCTGGTGCAGATAAGGTGATGAGGTTCTGTCAGCACACTTATTCTCAGAAAGACCATTAAACCAACTTTAAAGTTCCTCTTCACTCTATAAGCGGAAATGTCTGATAATACATAAATGTTTACCATTTTCCCGCTTAAAATAGAAGCACCAGGATTGCCTTTTACAAACAAAATTCTAGAATCCCTGATATTAACATGCTAAAAAAGTACGTCAGGTTGTGCCTAGAGAAAATGCAGTGTATTTTTAGCTCTTTTAATAACAGTTTTGATTCCTTGTTGAAATTTTATTTCCATTCAAGAAAGGGTCACTGGAAGACTACCAAACCCAAACTTAGCACACTGAATTTTAGTGTAAGGCTTGTAAGAATCCTGATTATCCCCAATAATAAATGGAAAATAAACTCCTCAATTTTTTTCTTCTGTACTATCCCTCCTAACATGCTGACATGGATTGAAAAAAAAACCTGTAAAAAAGGCGTGGGTTAATTTTGAGCACCTTCTGGCAATGCACAGAGTCTTTCTATAAATTTCTGTATTATACAAATCTACAGATATTTATAGTGCTCAGTAATGATGTCACTGAAAATGAGATTCAAAGATTTCAGCAGCTGACATATGCTAGGTGGTTAGCACAGGCCAAATTTTTCAGTATTGCCTCTGCCAGAAGTTACCATCTCCTCTGTCTTTCTTTAAACATTCATTTAACTGTGCTCCAACCCAAACCTTTGCAAGCAGCTTGCTCTATAGATGTAGTTATAATTTTCAGTGGTGGGGACAGTAATAAGAAAATACCTTAGACTGGCAGCATGGTTTCCCTAGAAGCTCTCTATATATTATTTGAAGAAAGCAAGGCACCTGCAAAATGCAGTTAAATATTTTGGTGGGTTAAGTCACCCACTCTCTGTCAAGGAAAGGGTCTTCAGCAGCTAATTCTGTACCATTGCCACCTGTGTGGGTCTGCACAATCCCAGAACTGGGGGTGCAGAGCCCCTGCAATCAGCCACAGGAGACCCAAGTGACAAGACTTCCCAGGCAGCTTCAGAAGCCAGGCAGGAGGCTCAGATACATCCCACCCACAGGTGACATAGACAAGGTGGGCCCCCCTATTATCAGCGAATTGTCACCGAGGAGGAGAGAATGTGTTTGGTGAAGGGTTAGGTCTTGGGAGATTTATGGAATCACAGAATCATCAGAGTTGGAAGGGAGCTCTAGAGATCATCTAGTCCAACTCCCCTGCTAGAGCAGTATTGCCCAGAGCACATTACTGAGGACTGCATCCAGGCAGGTCTTGGAGGTCTCCAGAGAAGAGGACTCTACAACCTCCCTGAGCAGAGCTGATGTTGTGTATTCGGATTCTTTCCATTTCAGCGGGAGTTACTCATGAAGTTGTTTCTAAAATCTCTACAATGTCCACAAAAACATAGCCTGAATCTTGTCTTTGCTTAAAATCCTCAAACTATTCAGGTATCAAGGACTCAGAACTTATAAGTGTTGGCCTCATTTTCCACTGCGTAAATAAACGCCTTTGTGTTCTGCCACGTGTCATGGGAGCTAAGGTGTTATTGCAATGAAGTCCCCATGGATGCAGGGAGCAGGTGCTCTGAATTTGCATTACAGCCTGTGTTTTCTGCTTACATGCTTCAGTCTGAGACCAGAAAATCTTCTTTACAAAGGATTACATGTCCAGATTTTACACCTGATTTCATCTGAACTTACACTGAAATATACTGAAAATTCAAGAAGTTTTCCTTTTGTCTACGTAAAGTGCCACTCTTGGTAACTAAATGTGAATTTAGAGAGCCTACGTTTATAGCAACATTTTAAAAAATGGATATGCTGAATTGAAGGTGATCTAAAAATATTCTATGTAGCATTTCAGCTAGTTTTATCAAGACTGAGGAGTGGACAATGTAACTTTGAACAGCTGAGATTTTCTTTTAAAAAAAAAGTAAGGAATGGAAAATACATAAAATATCAGACAGTTTGGCAGTTAAAGCAGACAGAAGACAGAAAGAGGAATTGTGATATAATAAATATATGAGGAGAGGAAATAATTCTTTCTCTACTTTTTCCACACAGAGGAACACTTAGATACAGCTTCCTTTTTTTAAGTGCTCTGATGTCAAATGCATGAGGAACCTGATAATGACATTAATACTAACAAAAGAGGAAATTTGATAGCCTAAAGTATGCATACTGTGATCTCAGATTTATTTTACACAAACCAGATAGTATCAGCCAAAGATAATCCCCGTCACAAAACAGTGTTTCTCATTCAAATATAGAACTCTGCTATATATAGCCTACTTTATAATAAACTTTATTCTTCAGAGACAATATTATTTAGCTCCTTAAGAGGTATAACAGTGTAGTCCAAAGCCAAAATCAGCTTTCAAAGATGCATCTCACTATTCTCAGTTTCTAACTTCGTAGGGTAATGAGACAACTATTTTGATTCCATTCATTAAAAGAAAAGAAGAAAGAAACAGCAAAGAACAACTTTTTGGGGAGGTTGTCTTACAATGCTTTGCTTTTGAGAGCCACACAGTGCAGAATGGCCACATCCTCTTCCATTTGGAAGCACAGCCCGTGGAGGTGCTCACCTTTTGTGCTACAACCCAGAGCTCAATGCAACTGGGAGACAGGAATGCGATTGCATGAGCAATGCCTGAATGGAGGAAAACTCCACTGCTCCTGTGGGAACTGGGCTGCCTTTCAGTCAAAGTGGAAAAAAAAAAATCCCACAGATCATAAGGAAAAATTGTTTACTCCCCTTTAGATCCAAATTCTAGTGATGGTGGTGAAGGAGGGACACACGCATTCAGATCATTCTGCATTCAACTCATCAGATCTGGGATCTGGGTCAGGACTTTCCACTAGGGAACTAAATTCTAATAACTAAATAATAGGGTCCTTGAGACAGGCCTTATTTTTCTGTCCTACTGAAATTTGGATCACTTGAAGTAAATACGGATTGGGTGATGAAAAAGACTACAGGTTTATAGTGTGGACAGCTGGGAGAGAAAGGTCGTTCTTTGACTCCGGCACTGGTGGCTCCAGTTTGCCATGCAAAGCAGAACAGCTTTCCACAGAAAAGCTTACATGTTTGCTAGGTTGGTTATGTGCTCTGGAATGCAAAAGGACAGATATTAAGCTCACACACTGAATGAGACAAAGGAAAGATTTGAATGTTGGCTTCCTATATAGGATAACATTATTCTAACCAGTAAGATATATGACTCCTCTGACTTGTGGATTGTTTCAAATCTCTTTCATAAATGTAGCTCCTCTTTATCAGTGTGGTTCAGAAAGACTTAGATGAGCCAATTTGTAATTTTTGAATGTTATTCCCAATTTTTGTGCCAACCCAGTTGTGCCAAATTTGATCCACATTAAAGAGTGTCTTTCAGTTGAAATGGCACATTGGTTTGGGTTTTGTGATATTTTTTGTTGTTGTTGTTTTTTTTGTTTGTTTCAGAAAATAAATTATTTATTGAAAATAATTCACTTGGCCACTGTATGATACAGCATTCTTGGCTATGCTATAGGAGAGCAAGGTATTCTCTTTAGTGCCTGAGTTCCTTCTTCAGTGTATTTTCTGAGGCAAGCTTGTCAGATTAATTCCATATTAGCCAAAGGGGATGATCAGAGGGCCAAACACAGTGGAATATTAATTTTCCATCTCCATAAGCCCCCGAAGTGAGAGGTGTGAGCAAGCTGGAATTTTCTAACCCTACAGGGCAGAAGTGTGAAGGGAGAGATTCAGCCAAGCAGCAGCATAAACTGCAAACTGTTCGGACAGGAATAAGAGAAGAATCTCTGGCTGGTAGTGCTAATCCTTTCAGAGCTACAGTTTGCTGATGGCACTGCCAAACGTTCTTACTGTTTTAGTGTGCTGCTTTCCCATAAGCCTTTATTTATTTGTTTATTTCATTTATTTGCCGTAGGACTTAAATCACTAGGAGTCACTTTTGAGGCTATGGATTTTTCTGTTGAAGCATTGCGGTGTCAAGCCCCATATGAGTGTCATGGCCCAATGTTACTGCATTGCTCTAGTTGACTTTTACCTAATGCTAAATAAGAACATTGTTTTTGAGGGAGTGTGTTCAAAGATGGGAAACATTGGAAATTTCACATACCAACAGAATGAATGAGTGATAAAAACTGTGTAACAAGTGTTTTTATTGAGGCTTTTGCCTCCTGCATGTTAGAGAAATGCAGAGCATTCATAACCATGGAGGTTCCCAGAATTTTGCTTTAAACAAAACAAAGGCCCCTGTTTCTTTTCAGCTTGAAACCACCTGATCCTCATCGAAACCTGGAAGGCTGACATTCTCTTTGTTCTCTGCTTCAATCAATTAAATGTACGTGCACAGCTTTTTTGAATCTGCTTACTGCTTACTTATGACACTAGAAAGATGTTCCAAACTGGTGGTCACTGAATTCTTCTGCTTAAATCAAAACATTCTGTGGAAATCTTAATTTAACCATCTTTTCTTTCCCCAAGACTGATAATAAGCAGACTCATAAACTAAAGAGGTATGGTATCTCTTTCCAATACAGTGTAAAGGCAGAACCACATCACATATTTAGGCTAGTTGGTAGAGGCCAAATTCAGTCCTCTGCTGCATTCTTTGGGATCATATTGAACTAAATTAAAACCACCTGCACACAGAATTTGACCCAAAAATGAAAGCCTGGCCACAGATTTGATTTGAATTACTCGACTTAGAATTGAGGTAGCCTCTTTTGGGGGGCAGTATTTTTTGTAGCAGTTGTAGTAGTAATAATAAAGATAAGATATTTCTTTATGGTATATGTAAGAAAATGTTTAGAAATACTTTTGGAAAATAGTGATGACCTGCTGTGCTGTATCATCTTTTAAAATGTGTCATTTTCCTGTGGTACATTGGAAATATTATGTCTGAGTGAGCAGGGATTTTTGCTGCCAGATGACTTACAAATTCACCTGAGCAACAGTTTACAAATGGGTTGAATCTCCTTAAGGTCTGCTTTGGTTTAGGCAAACCTGTGCACCCATCACACCTATGGCTAACTTGTTTTTAATGTCTTGTTAAAATGACAATGGGTCAAGAAATGGGTTAAGAATTTTTTCTTCTACTTTATTTACAAGCAAGAAGTTTAAAATTACGACAATCCTTAATAGTAATGGTCTCCCAAAAAAAGGGAAAAGAGAATATTCCACAACAGCTTAAGCCTAGTGTACTTCTATTAGTTCTGCTACATGAGGATAGCTGGAATATTGGGTCTGATGGCTCTTGAGTTTTTCTTAATTAATTTTGTGAATTAATTATGGTAACGACAAAACAATGAGCATTCCACTGTTAACTGTACACCTTATTACATGCCTGTCAATGAAGCAACATGACTTTCAAGGTGAGAATATCTCCTGTTCATGTACCTTCTGAATAACAGTCCAGTGGTGGCAGCAACGTCTAGTTGTTAGAAGCTAAAAGAAGTACCCTTGAAATATTTCAAATACTCTCATGTACTTGAAAGTGAACCACTCATTTAATAAAAGTGTAATCTTGAACAATGAAAAGTGCGAGTGATTAAAACATGTACACTAATCTTTTGAAATATAGTCTCTCTCTCCTTCTCTTTCTTTGTCCTCTTTGTAATCAGAAAAATACATGAGTGAATTGTACAGGGAGCTCAGAGATGTGTACTTAAAATTGAGTGACTGGATGCCAATGGTATTTTCAAGGACATTGGAGACATTGACTTAAAGCAAGGACTGAAACCACTAGAACATGTTCTTAGCTATATTCTCATTCCCCTTCTTCTCTTCTGCTCCTTCAATTCCTCCTCTTCTCTAAAAAAGTGTTTGATTAAATAGAAGAGGGCTCTTGCTTTTTGAACAGTTACCCATTTAGGGCCAGATCAGATACCTTTTCTAAGAATGAGTAGGACCCTCCTCCACAAGAGTGCTTAAGATTGCAATAGTAATAATGGCAGTGTACAGTGTTTCTTCCTTCAAAGTAGCAGTATTCTGGCCATTAAAACGCATACCTGCTATAAGGTCACCTATACAAGTTGTTTCTATTATGTATTGCAAGTGTACGATTATCAAAGGTAGTTTGGACATCAAAAACAGTGTCACTGCAATAAAGAGGTGATAGCATGAGCTGAGCAAACTTTCCCAGGACCCTGAACATGGGAATGAATAATCAAACTAAGTAGATGCATGTATGCCAGAGCAGTACTGATACCAAAGGGAGCTCACTTTGGTGCATGCCAGAAGTGGGGAAACTCATCTTGTCCAAGCATCTGTATGATTTTGCCACGTAGACCCATTTACCCCTTGCAGCCATTGGACTAGAAGCTGCAGTGGAGACTGACCACAAAGTATGTGGCTTGGCTATGTCTGAGGCAACTTGCTCCAAACACCTCGTGAGTGAAGGTCATAGGCTCCCAAAGCATTACCTTAGTTTGATTATCAACAAAAGGATAGTTTTGCATCTCCAGATTTGCAGCGGCCCTGTGTTCTGATGCAGAAGGTACTGGAGCAAGCTTTGAGCAACAGGGTGACAGTGCCCAGAGGGCATCAACCTACTGGGAAATTTGGTTGACTGGCTCAGGGCCGGCATAGAGATGATTTAGGTGTCCAGCCATGACACATCTCAGTGGGGCTACTTTTCCTTTGCTTGGGGGCTGCTTATAATTTCTGAGTGATTAACGGGTTCTCAGTTGATGCTGATCACCATCCCCAAACCTTCCCTGCCCTGCACAGGTTCTGTGGGACTGGATTACTTTCAGTCATGTTGCCGTGTTTGCATTTCTGTGACCCACAGCTCCCAGGCTGCCTCCTCTCCCAATGGAGCCTGTTCTCACTGCTCACTGGCCCACAGCATGGAGTTCATCACACCCAGCTATGTGCTACAGCAGCACTGACATCGCATATGACCTACAAGTTTGCATCGCCTTCCTGACAAAAAGAGAAAAATGGGTGCTTGTGGGCCATCTTCCCTATCTTATATAGTAATTTTTGGTGAAATAAGTTCTTCCTTGGAAGGGCCTTGTTCTCTCTGTGGATTAAAAAAAGAGTCTAGAAAAAGTCTGTCAAACATAAGTATGTACTTTGTAGCTTTTGAAATTTGGATAGATGAGTCCCAGCTATGGTGTCCATACCTGTCTCTGACCAACTGCTTGTTTCCCATATCCTTCTCTAAATATTTAGCTTCTTAGACATTCTTCATTGAGGCAAAAGTTGTCTCTTACTGTCTGGTTCTGTAGACCACAATACAACATAACACCCCCAAACCTCGGTATTGGGATGCTACTGTAATACAAATAATATTAATTATATATCAGCATTACATTAAATAAAAATATACCAGCTCTCTGTGGCTAAAATTCTACTGAGGTCAAACCCTAGTCTCAGAAAAGCAATATAGCTTAGTATCTCCCCAGCACTTTTTTTTACAGCTTGGTAAAAGTTTGAACTAATACCTTTCCCCCAATTTGAACTATTAAAGCACTTTGTGCAGTCCTATCAAATTTGTCAAGTCCATTACCAGGTTGTTTGGGGTGATACCCCTGTCCCTGCAACTCAATTTGTTCTAGCAGTAGTTATTAATATCCTTTTTAACCTGTAAACTGTATATTCAGTATCCATAGCCTCGAGAGGGTCCAGCTAAACCAATTACTCTCCCAAGAGAAGACAATATTAGCATAGCCACCAGTGTGTCATCTGCTGTGAACAGTCTAATTTCAAAATTTGAAGGTGGTACTGTTTTCCCACATTTGGTCAATGCATCTTTTCCTTTGTGTTTATTGCATTTGGTGATCTGATGATTGCCAGACTGAGGTGTTCAGTAAAAAGAGCAATTTCTGAGTGCATTAAGAGCTCCCATGTATTTGAGCTACAGGCAGCTTCTTTTCCTTGACTATCCTTACTTATCAAGCTGTGTTTGATTTTAAGCCCTTGTCCTGCAAGCTCATAGGTTTCCATTCCAAACAGTCTTTTCTTTGTTTTCAGTCTTCTGGAATGTGAATATGGATCCTAAAAACCCCATTTGGCTACAAATGTGTCTAACGCTGATGCATTTCTTTACTTGCTAGTCATACTCAGCTTGAGGGTAGAACTTTGCATTTTGAAAGTTCTGTGTATGAATGAATGAGGTAATATAAATTAGCAGAGAAAATAATTGGCAGAATTGCCTGCCTCTTGTTAGACTGAGGGCTGGGAGCACATGAATGCTCTCAATTCTGCATCTCCCACATGGCATCCCATTGCTGTGCCCACTTGAGTCAAAGGACAAGAAGCAAGTACTCCTTTGAAGTACTACCTCAAACAAGAGATAAGGAATAGTAAACTCAACTGAAGCCTAACTGATGGCAAACAATTCTGTCTTCTCAAGCACAATAAGCCATTGCCGAAACTGTCTTTCAACCTGTGTAATGCAATTGTGACAGCAATCAACCAAGCCCAGTCTCTTTTTTGCTCTTCCCATGTTATTCTTTTACTTCAGCAGACCTTTCCTATAAAACTGAGTGATAAGACTTTGCAATTACATCCATGTTTCAGAAGAAACACTGCACAAGGTAATGACAGGTTTCATCACCATAGTGGTGGCTGTAAACAGTTCCCAAGCTTCCTGTTCCTGAATGATCTTGCAGTAGCTTCCTGCAATTACACAATACATTGTCATGCAGATTAGCTACGGGTCACTGCATGGGGATAGGAAACTTCAGGCGTTTCTGTCTAACCTGTCAGGTTGGCAGGTCTAACATAATGTTGGGATCCCCTCCAGCACTCCTCTCTGTAATCCACACAGCTTATTGCCATTTCTCTCTGACAAGGGGGTGTAAAACAAGGTGTACCGTTCCCCTAAGGAAATGTCCCAAAACCATCTTTTAGGAGCAGACATTAAAAGCCTGTAATTCCTTGAGGAGGGAAGGAGAGGACCATAGACTTGTAGGAAAATAAGCTGAAGGAAACTGTAGGGATACAGAAGTGTCTCTTTTGGGAAGATGTAAGAGTTTGAGGTCCTTAAAGGCTTGATCCTTCTTTCTCTGAAAAAGGGACATAAAGAACATGCACATCTAGCTACTGTTCTAGGCATGAAAGGAGAAATACAGTGAATGTGTGGCTTTTTCTTTAAGGTGCCAAGGACAAAGGTGAAGACAAGATGGTCTTCCTCATGCTCAGGACCTGCATTTAACAATGGTCTTGTTACGTAGCTAAAGTCAGGGGAAATATCCATTAAACCAGAGAGCTGGGGAGGAGACATCAGAATCAAGCTGTAAAGTAAAGTTTAAAAAGAGTAAGCTGAGGAAAGGGTCAGGGCTAACATAAGCAAGGAAGGAACCAGTCACAGCCTCTCTGTCTGCAATTTAGAAAACCTCATGCTTCCAAAGTAAAGGACAAGGTACTTGAAGCACAAGCTGCATGCTGATACTATGATACGAGCTACATATACTCAGAAGTGCAGATGCAGATTGCATTTAATATGGAAAAGAAAAAACATGATCTGGAGATTTTATGACAAAACTAAGGTTAAGAATTAAGCCTAGGCTGAGGAACAGACATGTCGTGAACCCTGTCAGAAAGCATAGGGGTGTGCTATAGTAAGATTAGACAATGTTTTCAGGATCTAGAAAGGCTGACTGCCCTCACTCCCTGCCCCTCACCGTGGTGGTTTTGTATATATATAATCACCTAAAAATATAGAAGCAGTGAGTGATTCCAAAGGATATTGGCCATCTTTAAAGAAGCTTTTTTGGGAGGACCTTAAAAACTTTTCTCCTTTTTAACAGGATCATTTCTGAGAGGAGTCTACTCTTTCCCTACCTTTGCAATACACAAACTAATCGTCTGTGACAGTATCAATAACCATCTCTATTAATCTTTTCTCTGCTTTTCAGGGCTACTCTGAGGCACAGGTTTGACAGTATTGTGAACAGTTAAAAGGCTACTAGAAAGGCAGTGGAGAACTGGGTAGGTCTGGGAATACTTCGGTTTCTTTTCCAACTCCTTTCACTTAAATCTTCTGCTGAAAGCAGGAATTCTGGTCCAGGCACCCTAGAAAGCCCACTGCCCCCTGGTCTGCAGTGTTACTATGGAAAGAAAGCATATACTTATATTCCTGCCTACAGAAATCTTTTTTTTTTTCTTTAAATAATCTTCACTCTTGTTCAACAGATGTCTGTCCCTCCTTTCTGTGTCCCCACTTGCTGCAATTATCTTCTTGAAGCCATATGGGCAGGAGCACAGGCCAGACATTCACTGAATCGACTCATTTATTAATCATTCATTATCTTTTTGTAAGAATAAGCGAATTTACTGCCTTGTGTCTGAATAAGAGCTTTCTGAGCCGATTCTACAAGTCAGCATTTTCTGAGGCTGAAAAGAGCCTGAAGATGAGAAAAGCACTGTCTTTCTCCATTAATAGCGTTTCATCCATAATTTGCTGCTTACTCTGAGTAGCCGGAGTAGCCAAGATGCGGCTTGTGCCTTGGCACAAGATTCGTGCATGCAGAACGTCTTAACTTCTGTCATGGTAGAGGACTGTGTTCTAACAAGCTGGTTGAAGCTTATGCTTCAGCTTGTCATGGTATGTTTATTTAAAGGCTTAACAGCTTGCCATGGTTTCACTTGATGTTATTGTTAATAGGAAGTGTTTTGTTTTGACTCTCTTTCCTTCCTGACTTAGGGTCCTTTTTTGCGTCGTGGCCATCGCCAGACATTCAAATGCACCTTCCTTGGGTCTCTTTCCACATGTTCTGCAGCCACAGCTGTGCAACCAGGTAGGCAGCGTGGGGATCACAACAGTTAAAATCAGAGCCAAAATGATCACAGCCTGGCTCAGATTAGGCCTGGCCAGATTTGAAATCTTCTATTTGGAAGAAATTTTCACATATAAAAATATCCTTGAAGCTTCAGTTCTCTCTCTCTCTCTCTCACCCCCACCAGAGACAAACTCTGGTGGAAAATCTTTTTGGGAAGTATTACAGAGAATTCAGGTTTCATCTGTCACTTCAATTACACTAGTGTGAAGTATGAGTATCTATCTTAATATGAGACATTTTACAGAAAATATAAATTAAATGCCTACATTTCTGGGAAGAAAAAAAAAAAAGGAATAAAAATCCATCTTTATATTTCACTGGGACTAAACTTTAGAGTGGAAGAAGATGCCTGAACCAAAATCTGTTAAAGTGAATGGCATGACTCCTCTTGACCCTAGTGACTTCTGGGTCAGGGCCTGTGTGACAGTTTACCCCAAAGAGAGCCATTTAGTAGGTAGTTGATCAGTGTAACTAAATTCTGAAAACAAGTACAGTAGCTGCAGTGGGCTGATGAATATAGCTAAACTGCTGTTCTCTAAACAGTCAAATAGCTAAATATCACTTAAGTGGCTTGGCTTAAATTACCTTGGAACAAGTTACTGTGAAAGGGAAATGAAAGCATATAAATGAGTCTGAGACACTTGTATTCATTTGCAGAGAAGTGAGGGAAACAATTAAGATAAACCAGAAAATGGCAGGCGTGTTGAGCCATATGGCTCTTTCCTGTTTCTAACACTTCTTTTGTTTAACTTTTCCAAAGCAATTTTGTCACTATTATTACTGTGGTTGTTTCAGTTTTAAACATGTTTTCCTAGCATTCAATCTTTTCCCCAGCTGCCCCTCTCCTAAAAAAAAAAAAGAGAGAGAAAAAAGGAAAAAAAAAAAAAAAAGAGAGAAGAAAAGAAAAAAACCCTCCCAACCCAATTAAAAATAAATGCTGGAAAAGTCTTTAAGATGCTCTTTGGCTCATATTGCCTTTATAACTTTTCACTGTATGCTAGTTTCTTTTGGATTTTTTTTGCTTTCTGCCTATTTTACCCAGCTGTTGGGCACTCCTGTGTTCTGCTATAGCAAAACAGATGCAGACTAAAGATCACACGGACTACTCCAGTTGAATGAAAGCAGCTTTGGTCATTAATCCTGTCTATAGGCTCTTTGGCTCTTTTTTTTTTTTTTTTTTTTTTT
>VZRU01000478.1:164050-247506 GCA_013398155.1 Pedionomus torquatus
TTAATCTTTTTTTTTTCATTCTAGCTTCTAATCAGGGTTTACAAAAAATTAAGAAACGGGTCTAAAAAAAAGAGTGAGAGACGGAGATCAAGCAGGCTGCTGTGAGCTTTGAAGCATAAAAATATAAAGGAGAAAAGAAGCTTTTATTGTCAGGAAATGGCAAATACCTAGCTCAGTTTAACAATTCTGTCTGGCTGCTAGATAGGGAAGTAATGCCTTTGGCAGTACATAAACTCTTGCTTTCTTGCCCTTTGTCTTCCGGCGTAAAACACTGTCGAAAAATTCACCTGTCCGTTGCAAAGTTAAACTACTGGCTTTAACACAGTTGCATGGGAACTTGGGTTTATTAATGAATACAACATACCCTCTTTGATTTGAATGCTTTCAGAGCGCTGAAAAGATTCAAAAGGCATCGCTTCCTGCACCAGCGGCGTGCCTTTATCCATCTCAGTGGTTCACCCCTACCCAGCTGCTATATCTCATTAACAAGCGTTTGGCCATCGCAGCAAACTTCGCAGTGTTGACACTTGAAAGGCCCAGGCAGGCGCTGGCAGGCTATCAGCTATGGCAACAGGAAACTGCCCCCAAGACAACACTGAGAAAACAGCAGCTGCAAGAGCCAAAAGCAAAAGAGGACAGAGAGAGAGAGAGAGAGAGAGTGAGAGCTAGGTGTTTCCAGGCTGCGCTGTTTTCCATATGGGCTGTTTGTGCACCCCAGCCATGCCAAGGGAGGGGAGGAGGAGAAGAAACAAAAAAAAAAAAAACAAAAAAAAAAACCCAAAAATAAAAAAAAAAAAAGAAAAAGAAAAGAAAGGTCTAATAAGGAGCTTGATATAAGCTCCGTACGCCCTAGGGCATTAAATACTTTTTTGTTACATTTTAATGGCTTCCTAAAGTCTATTTTCATGCAAATAAAAGCCTGCCCGTCTAACCCATTCACAAAAGCCAGGCCTGGGGCCCATGCTTGGTTCCCTAAACCATCTCTGGTCTGGGGTGGCTGAAACGTGCCACCCTTCCCAAAGGGCCGGGCTGCTCCCGTCCCCTTCTTTGCAGCACGACCCCTGCACTGGACACCCAACTCCCACAACTTCCTAGCGTTACACCCTACGTAACTGGGGCTACAGTCCTTGGCCCCAAACAGGCTCCATTTCACAAGTGTCGCTGGGGTGGCAAGGACCAGCCCCATCAGCCCAAACAGGAGCATCACCACGCCAAGGCTGCCCGGTCTGCACTGGTCTGCCCTGGGCAGAGCATGTTTTTCACCAATTTTACGACACAGAGAGAGCTACTGGGCTCAGAGAGGGAGAAATCCTTGAGAAGCCAGTGATGCGAGCGCTTTTATCGCCGTACGTTGGGATGGAGGAAGCGTGGCCATTGCTGAAAAGAGGAATAAAGCGGGAAAGGAATGATGGAATGTGGACATTGGAACCAGGATTCTTGACTAACAATATCGCACTGATATTTTAAAGAAAAGTAAACCTTGGATGCAGTTAATCTGACCTTCTGCTGCCATACCTGAGGACAGCCTTCAAGCAGGCACCAGGTGAACTAAAATTCCTTCTGCAAACATCTGCAGCAAATCATCAAGCAGCAACAGTCAGATTCATACAACAGTAATGAAAGCAGCGGCAACAGAAAGCAAACTGACATGAGCTCAAGACTCACCACCACCTTAACATTTTCAATGGTCTGGAAAAAGCCTCTCAAATGGTTTTAAGGTTTTAATAAGGATCAGTCATTATTTTTCCAGTGGTTCAAATGTAGCGCTAACCATTGCCATGTTTCTTCCTTCGGTTCCTTCAGGGGTTTTACAGCTGCGAGAGGCTTGCAGGCGGATGTTTAGATAATCCAAGTTTGTATTTTACATTTACAGGTAGAAGTTGTATACACTATCACTATTACAGAAAATGGAAACTATTTTCTCAAGCCTCACGCACGTCAAGCCCTGTGGTTTATACTAAAAGTGGATTTTATAGCCTGTTGTGTACACTTTGTGTTTCCTGTGCCAAGGAACCACAAGACAGAAAACCTGCAACCTGTGAAGTTCCTCTGCCTCAGAGCTCGGCGCAGCATCGTCAACCGATGGTTTCCAGCACAGCAGCTCACACTTTCAGCTCTCTAATATGTGGTTCAGCTATGGGGTGACTCGGGTGGTGATTCAGTAGGTGGCAAGCTTCCCTCTGTCAATATTGAACTTATGCCCCACTATCCAGGTACACAGCACTGTTTAAAGGACTACCCTTCCGATGGGATACAAGAGTAATGCGGTGACCAGTTACTGTTTTTTGGATCCCATGACAGTCAATTTTTTCACAGGTGGAAATATTAAGTCCTGGGAGTAGGCCAGATTTCGGTTTGCAGGAATACATTCTGCTTAAGCTTTCCTTTCCTGACCTTCTGCTGGTTTATAACCCTACTCTTCTTGATGGCTTCTTTCCAAATTACACAGGGTGACATGTTGTAGAGTGGGAGACAATTTCTCTGGATCCAAGGAACAGGAGATGGTGCTGGTATCCTGAGACAAGCAGAGAGAAAGCATAACAGGGCTGACGTTGATCCCCGTTATGAAAAGGGTTCATTCACCCTTTGACCAAAACAACCTAGAGACGTTTGTGATTAGTTCTGGATTCTGCTGGCAAAAGAGCATGCATGTGACAGGGTAGAGCAAATGCAAGCTTACCACGCTGCTTATTACTGCAATACAGGCCACATGGAAATATCAGTCAATTCTAAAATTGGTATCTCGCTAATAAGATCTGTATGCTGCCAGAAGCACATAAAACCAATTCTCCTGTGATCGTACCTGTTCCCTTTCATGTAACGAAACTATATCACTGTTCTATATTTCTGCTACATTGGGTGTTGACCCTGGTTTTCCTAAAAGCCTTCCATACTTCAGATGTTTGCAAGTTGAGAAGCGGCACTCCTGGCAATTAAAATGAGCAATGCTTGCTCTGTGGCTGGCACATCCCTGTAACAGAGTTGTTAGCGACCACACTTTCATGCCAGGAGCGCGTGGGTGTGCTTGCCTCACTGTGTAACTCATTTGCTTATTTGTGCAGCTTCGTAAGTTGTTGGTTTTGTTGTTTTGTTTTTTTCCCCCCCCCTCCTGATCAGACGATTTCATGTTTTGGTATGAGCTATCTGTGCACAGACACAGCCTCCGCTCTCTTCTCTTGCTTGAGGAAGCATTGCAGGATTCCCCCGTGGCTCGCAAAACCCATATCTAGAATGTATAGGGGTGTTTCATGATTTACTTGTCATTTGTGTCACCCAGACAGGGGATTGCTGGTCTAATTAAACAGCAAAGAGAGAATTTGGACATGTAGTGTTATTTCCCTGGGGTGCTACAGTAAAACAATAAAACATTTATTGTTATCAGAGTTGGTTCTTCACTGTCATGAAGAAGAAAAACAATTTCTGAGCAAAACAGGCTTACAGAAATAGAAAAAAAAAGTATTTTCTGTATCTGTGCTAAGTACTTATTGTTGATTTTGAGAAGCAGAAGAATGTATGACAGATTACCTTGGTCTAGAAATGTAGAGAAAACTGTGTATCAGTCCTGGTAGATAAAACCAGTGCTCTGGCTTGCTCATCTGACAGCACTATTTTAAATTAATACACATGAATACAGACATAGGAGAAGCAATTATCAGATGGGTAAAATCACCAAATAGCTACTTTATTGTATGATTGTGAGAAAATATGGCTATGTCTAAAAGAAACCCCACTGTAAAATACAGTGCAAGTCTGTGCTCTTGTTTATGAAATCAGTTTTTCCGTAACTTGATGAGCTCAGTGTCATTCATTCTGTGAAAGCTTATGTATCTCAGATAATATGAAATGTTACGTATGCCGTTAAGACTAAATCTAGTATTTTAATGGGATGCACTGAAAGTATTAATACTAGTGTACCTTTTTCTTTTCCTCATTGGACCTCAAAAAGGTATATCTAACCTTGTACGTTTAAACTGAAAGTTTAAACTATTTTTCCATGGTATAACTTTGTTCCTTACACACACACACACACACACAAAAGGAATATTAAGGATTTTTTTAAAAAATTATTTTTATTTTTTAATTTGGGGAAGTCAGGAGGGGACAAGAGTTTTTAATGTTAAATTCTATCTCTTCAATATTACCAGATTTTAAAGAACATTGACTATACAAAACAAAATTGTGTACCCATCATAGCCAATTTGTGGAATGAGATTTTAAATGTGATATAATGTGCTCTCCAAGACAATTTTTTCTCCTTTTTCTTAAACCTGGGGTAAAATGAAATTATATAGAAATGTTAGTATTTCCTTAATGACAGGAATACTACAGGGTATTTTTAAAGGAAATCATTGTCTTACAAATGTCTTTTAAAGGCAGCAAGTTTTGAGGTAGTAACTTGGCCACATAAATTGCTTAAGAGTCTTTGGGGTTGTTTTTTTCATGTAGGCATCTAAGTTTATTTCTGGTAGGCAAAACACTGAGGCCCCAATCCACAAAGCACACAAACATTTACACAATTTCCAGGTCATAAAAAGTCCTATGAAATATATTTCATTATAGGCATATTGATTTGAAAGATTTCTTGGTGTTCTGCTTCAAGAAATGATGGCTGACTTGAAATTGAGAAAAGTGCCATAAAATGGACTTCTTCAGCTCGATCAGGTTCAGTGAAGATCGTAAAGGACTGTAAAAGCCTGGATTCATTCAGTCTCGTGCCTTTGCAAAGCTCCTGTGAATGTTTTGTATCATTGCTGTCAGATGTGATTTTCTCTGCCGCTGCAGATGTGCACAACAGATTTACTGTTACAAATAATACACAGTAAATTCCTGACATAGAGGCATTTAGGGCCACTGCCAGATGTCTCATTTTAATAATACATTTGTATATCCTAGTTCTAGAGGGACAATTAAGCTGTGAACAATAAAGATAAAATCAGTGGAGGACAGGTATTACCATTTTATTGTTGTTGTCAATCTGCGGTGCTCAGTAAAATGAATGAATTCAGTTTTGGTTTTGTGTTGTTACAACAGGATTACTATCATCTAGGTCTCATTCAACAAATAGTGGATAAGGACATGTCTTTATTACAGCTGCCAGCATGTGAAGAAGTTTGCTTGTTGCTCCATCTCTTCTCTGACAGTTTGGATGCAGAATTATCTCTGTCAAGCTCCAGGATGCATTAGACAAATGCAGTCTCATTTCCATCCTCTGCAAATTGGAGATGCTGAGAGATCCATTGGCTGGGCACTGCCAATTTGTTATCTGTTCAATTGCCTGGGAAATGTTTCCTGACCTTGTGAAGGACTTATCTGTTTGCTACAGGTACGGGAAAATGGTGCAGGGAGGTTTTAATACTTACCTTCTTTCTAGCTTTTCCTTGGACAGAGTTCTTGAACTAGTTTTGTTTGGCTGGTACAAATAACAAGGGCTGCTTTCATAACTAAAGCTATCTGGGAGTTGCTCAGAATAATAACCTCAATCCCAAAGAGAAAGAGGTGTAGGTCTAAATCAAACCTTTACTTAAAATTAGTGGGATCCTGCAGATGCCGTTAAAAGAAACAATAAAATGTCCCTGGTGTTTGCTATAGCATTAGGCAAGTAAGGACTTGACCTTTTCAGAAATTCAATATTGTTTAAATTGAATGAAAAATTCTGATATTTGTACTCGCTGCTCTGCGTTTACCCCTGTGGCACTCTCCAAAATAGACTAGGATTTTATATTGTTAATATTAAGAGATGGGTGGATCATAACAATCTGAGCAGAGAAGAAATAAAGGGGTTACTGAGGGAAATCTTCCCTGAAAGCTTGTTGGTTTATGTAATGCTCCCTTCTGACCTTAGATCACCCAGTCTCACCTCATGTAGAGATGTCATAATTTCTTCCAGTTAACTCCTATGTTGAAATCCACAGCCTGCGTTTAGATAAAGCATATATTCCAGAAGGATATTCAGTTTTGGTTTAAAGGCTTTGAGTGATGAAGGACCCAGTGCTTCCCTAGGTAGTTTGCACCAATGGTTAATCACTGCCACAGTGAAGAAAGAAAAGAGGAAAATCCATCTTGAAGTCTGAAACTGATTGACTCTTAGCCTTCACTTTTCATAGTGCCTAAATGAGCAGCTGCATGGGCCAAACCTACCCTTGTTCTGCTTGCAGGGGTCTAGAAAGTGGTTAACAAAAGGTGGCTTTAGGCAGCGAGTCCTTTGGACTGTTGTTCTCAATGATGGAAGTTGTCTGAATTGCTAATAGCAGAATATGATGCAGCCCCTGTTACCATTTCCCATTTTCAGGGCCTTTCTTTGGCTGGCTTTATGGCTGAACCCTTCTTCTTGGGTTTTGTCCTCTCTCTCTGGGTCACCTGGGCCATGCTGCTACTGAAGGCTAAGTAAGCTGGGCAGTGTGCCCCATAGTCATGTACCCCAGTAAATCTGGGCTGCACGTTAGGGTTGGAAGTGGCTGTGCTCTTCTTTCACTTTGAGGAAAAAAGTGTGCAGAGGTGAGGAACAAATCCTGGCTTCTTCCAATAAAGCCACTGAACTAGAGTACTGGGGAACCAGGATGGTGGCCTGCCTCTGCCTTCACATTAGACATGTCCCTTGTGATACAGAAGAGACAGGAAAGGAATATAAAAACTATGCCTTTAAAAGATTTGTTGCTGAGGCTGGCCGTTGGAGAATCCCTCTCTTTTCAGAGCCATAGTGATATCATTTACTATACATTCTAGTTTCCCGCTGTAGGGTCTCCCTAAACCCTGGTCTGAAGCAAGCATGCTTCACTACAATCAATCTGGATCACATGCTTTAGTAAATTCAATTTACAAGTGTCCCTCTTCAAACTACCCCTCCTTTCCTAGTAAAAATGAGACACCATGTAGACAGACAGCTTTAAGAATTATCCCCTGGGCCCTGTTAAAGAAACCAATTCATAGATATTCATGTGTTAACCACATGTGTGTGTCACTTTGCCAGTAAGTACTTCGAAGCTAATGGTGATGGGGTAATGAAAATAGCTGCAAACATGGAAGGCCACTCAAAAGTGTACAAACCTTTTGAGAAACAATTAATCAATTAACAACCCACTGGGCTATCAACATGGAATATCAGAGTAAGAAGAAAAGCTATTAACAGTCCTGCCAAACCATTATTAGCAATTCTTAGCTTTGTTCAGTCCTCCTCCTCCCCCACCCCCTTACATTTTTCCTTGCAAATAGTAGAAGCTGAGTGCCAAATTGCTTCCCTGATTTCAGTGGTCCAGAAAGTCTCCCTGGCATAAATCAACCTGTTCCTGGAGACGTCTCTCTTCGGCTGGGTCTGGCAGATTAACAATGAAAAGGGAAGAGACACTGGTACAGTCAGACAGCCCTCCAAAAAGCACATTAGTTGAGAGCTAATAGCTGATTAGTAAAATCTTCCCATCATTTAAAGATGCATTTTCCTTAGTGATGAAAGCCAGGTCTCCTAGACCTCAAGCCAATGTCTGGTCTTCCAGGTCAGTCCTAGGTCAGGTTTACAGCGTGATTAGCATGGGGTTTGCAGTTTCAGAGGGCATTTGTGCAAGCTGGCCTTTAATGTCAGAGCTCAGAGAAGACTTAGTGGTGTACCTGCTGCAAAACGTAAAAAACACACTCAAACTGAATTGTGTGATGCTATTTAGGTCCAGTCAAGCTGATGAACCTCATAAGCCCTTGAGTGAAGTTGTAGTAGACCACACACTTCACTGTTGCCCTCTGCAGTGATTTTAATATTACTTTTGGACTTCAAGGTAGGGTCTCTTCCTCAGTGCTGAAGAGTACAATTGGTGTTTCACCTTGCTTTCCTCTGCAAGATGAAGAGAGTGTCAGTGTGAAATTTGCAGCATGTGAGCTATAATTTTCTCAGGTCTCAAGAGTGACATTTGTGCAATTAATTACTAGTCAGTACTGCATCCAACCTGCTTTAAACTCTGCCAAGTGGCTCTGTGAGCTGTTTTCCTTCTTGGTGTGCTGATATGTAAACACAACTTTTTTAAAAAGATGCTGGAATGCAAGGACACGTGATTATAAAAGAAGTTGCAACTAGTTAAGTATTCAGGGTCAAATATATGTATTTTAAAGAATATTTATAAATAATGACTTCCCATTTCACTATCAGATTATAAAATCTTTATAAAATGTAAAATTAGATGTTATTACAGAAAAACATTCCTGTTAAAAAGCTCACATGCAAAAACGTTTTTTTAAAATGATTATGACTGTGGTCTTGATTAATTTTTTTGTATGTTTGTTTCAGTAATATGAAATATAGATTAAAAGTAACATATTTTAATTCTATGGTAATCTATTAGAAATCTGTTATTGGTGGAAAATGTTTTAACGTCTTTAACACATCTACTAAAGAGATCAACAATTAATTGACTGCAATGTACAAAGATGTAACTTAACCTGAGTTTAGCAGGACATTTATGTGTATGTCTGGTTATGTATAGATAACAAAGAAAATAGAGCTATACAACACACATAAACACCCTTCCTTTTCCCAGAATAACCCTAAAGGGTTATTCTGGGAAATAACCAGAATCACCTAGAATGTGATTACCTTATGATGTTAATATTCATGTCTTGTGATACATCTTTTTGCTTTTTTCCAGTAGCTTTCATTGTCAAAGTAAGGTGATTAAGGAGGAACCTTGGCTTTCATTAAAAATCTTAACATTGTTCTCCTATCTGACAGCTTGTATAAGTGGATCAACTAAATCTGTTTGACTTTGGTAGTCACCTGAACCTTAACAGGCACAACACAGAAGCCGAAACAGCATCTTCTTGTTGTTTGGGTAACATCTCTGGCTGTACAACTGCCCCTATAAACAAAAGAGAGGCCACGATCCCGTCAAACACTGGATCTTTGATTTTCCATATTGCTTAACTGCTATTTCATTCCCCCTTTTTGGACTCCCCCAATTAGCTGCTGCTGTGACAAAGCTTGGGAGTGACTGAGGAGAGTTCATTGCAGAGGGCATTGCTGCACCAGTCTGGCCTCAGCCTGTCCTAAACAATCCTCTGACAGCATCCCTACCCTCAAACAACCATAAAGGCCTTCATGGCACTCACTAAGGAAGGCAATAAATAACTTCAGTCCTCCCTGGCAGTTGTGACACAGTCCCCATGCTATTTTAGACACTTTTAATTGGAACAAAATATCCAATGAGTAATAAGAACCTCTCAGGGACTCGTGAAGACTCTGGACAAACTGCTGTATAGTGTGTGTTCATGGTCAGCCTGTTCTAGATGTCACTGCCACCGAGATCCCATGGCCAGGCAGCCTTGGGATCACTGCCAGTCTTTAAATAGTGCAGTGGACTTGGGAAAATGAGGCTTCTGTGTTTGTATGCAAATCTAATTAGTACATTATTTTTCATTATGCCAATTTCCCCCAGCAGCCAAGCCAGATCTACATCTACCAGGGCATTAATGACTTGCCTGATAATCAAATCTAAGTTGATTTTAACTGTTTGTTTTAAATCCCCGGGGGTTCGAATACCTGGATGCTTTAATGCTCTTGGGGACCACTGAAAATCCCACCGACTAAGTAATGCTTGGTATGTTTGTTCAGTTAATCCCCACAGCTCAAGCTTCTTCCAATTAATTTTATACCCAGACAACTGCCAGAACTTCTCAACATACTCTAACAATTTTGTATAGATCCTTACAAATCACTTTTAAATAGAATAAAATAGAGCAGTCTGAACACCACCTTTACTGGACCGAAAGGTTGTAAAGCTTATGGAACATTTATCCACACTCTAAAAGATAGAGCCCTGCTTGGTTTATCCTATGTCAGGACAGCCCCAATGGTCATTCTTCCTGCGAGACTTCAAATCATTTACCCAAAAGCCCATTTTTCCTCCAAGTCCAGTTTGCAGCATACAGAAATTGCAACTCAACAGAGTTTTGATACAGACTACCTTGTTCTCTGGGTTAAACTCAGATTAGGCACAGTCTTGCAATACAAGCGGAAGCAGTCCAGCTCCCCCTTTTATGGCACCATCTGGAGTCTCTTTTGGTCCTCTCGCATTAGGCCCTTATTTGGTTAGTGGCCTTCAGCAGGTTACTTATGTAAAGACAGGGAGCTTAAATATGGGCAATGTTTTAGCTTTGCCTTTAGTAACAAGGTCTCCTGGAACCCCAACAGATTTCTGTGGAAGCTCGATTAAAAAACTCAGGGGCTACTAGTTTACTTTTCATTCAGCTCAGGTAATTATATACGTATGAGACAAAATTAGGAAAAAGTAAGCATAAATCTCCAAAGAGATCATTCATAAGCATTCTGCCATGCTCTTGTGCACAGTTACATGGCTGGGACTCTTTTCCCATCTTCCACCTCTGGGCCATCTGCCTCAAGGCACAGATGCTCACTATTACTGTCTACCCAGGAGCCCTTTATGACTTGATCCTTGCAGGCATGGTCTCCAAACTCAGGTCTCCAGCCTTGAAGGTATGGGAACCTACAAAATCAGTGGGTGTTCAAGCTAGTGTAGCTATCTCCTGCATATTTAGGAGTAAAGTATGACCATGGCAGAGGTGGAATGGCTGATCGAGAGGAGGCTATGGCACTCCCTCTGCAGTTTATAGTTTAGTCCATGATTTTAAACTGTTGCTCCACACTTCTGACACCTCTGGTTTTAATCCATCAGAAAACACGGTAGTCCTAACAGTCCATGGTTATGATAGAGTTACTGGCTCTTGGCAAGGTTGTGAGCTGCATAACTGCCCATCTTCTAACAAAGCTCCTCTGCAACCCGGGCCCTCACTGCTGCTGTCAGGAGCTGCTTGATGTTCTGGAAATGATGAAGTGTGATCATCCACAGGAGAGACGCTGGGGGGCACTACCATCTGTCCTGCTACCAGCCCTCATTTTAGGGCAAGGTCACCTCTTGTGTCACTGCAAGTTCAAAATTTCATCTTTTAAGCCAAGACCTCATGCTACAGCAGCCTGTCAGACCCTTAAGACAAAGGTTTCTTTAAGGAAAGGCTGAGGTTTTATTCAACACCAAGCATATGCAAGACCTGATCTGTCTCTCTTGCAGAGGAACAGCTGTCTTCTCCTCTCTGCACACAGTCTGCTCTGACCTGACAGCTCTAGAGAGCCAGAAAGGGGCTCAGCAACACCCTGTTCACCAGTACCTTTGGTCAGAGGAAGAAAACTCTGCCAACAGTGGTACAAGCTCTTCCAACGCTGCTTCTCTTAGGTAATTCGTGTGTTCAAACAGGTGTAGTTGGTATGGATGACTTCACTGAATGGCTGGTGGCCTGCTGTTCAGTGATGAAGGATGGGATGCCTGTAGAGCTAGTGGTTTGGCAACCAAGAGGATGCTGGGAGGAACCATCTGGGAGGAACTATTGGACTGGATGGTGCCACATTCTTATGAAAGAGTGGGCAGCATATCATTCATACCAGAGCTACTGGACTGGAGGGGAATACTTTATCTGGCAGTAAGAGTCTCCAGTGACATGCACAATTCTCATGGACTGCAGAAATGTACCAGTAGGTCATTCCCAGGCCATTTGGAAAAGTCCACTGGAGGGTATTGGGAGAGGTGTGTGTACCTGAGGTATCATTTTCATTCAAAGCGCCCTGAAAAATTGTTCTGCAAACTGCAGAAAGAGGGAGATGATGACTCATACCAGTAGCTAATATCCCAAGACAATTTGTTCAAGCACTTTCCAGAACAAGGAAGGGGTCCACAGTCTCCCTTCAGAAATACAGGCAACTCATAGGTGCTGGGGAAGCTGTAACAGTGACCAAAATGACTGGCAGCACCGACTGCCAGTCTAAAGCATCCCTGATAGATATTACTCTCTTTCTTTTTTGACCCCCAGACAAAGAAAATAAAACAGTGGGGGTTTTTTGTTGACAGCTGCAAGAAAAACAAAAGGGGGAAAAAGGGCTTGGGGAAAAGCTTCCTCCCAGCCATCCTTACCTCCTTCACAGAGGGAGGGCTGGAGCTGGGTTGGGGGGGAGCTCACAGCAGGGGTGAGGTTGGTGGGTTGGGGAGAGATGGGAGAGCTTGGGGTGTGTGTGTGGGGAGACGGCAGGAAGCGAGAACCCACCGTCTCCCTGCCCGGCACAAACACATACAGACTTAACCTACAGCTGAACTTTTGCCCTTGAGTGACCAGTGCCATTAGGACGCGGGTCAAAAGGTTGCAGGGTGACAGAAAATGGAACTTTATTGAATGAAAGAGAAAATGAAAAAAATTCCTTTGTTTGCTTAACTCCGTGTGGTTTGTATAGCCACTGTGATCCAATAATGGAGTCCAGAGTGAAAAAGTAACTTGATTTATCACATGCAAAGAAAAAAAAAAAACACAACAAGGTTGGGGGGGAGGATTTCACCAAGGGAAAACTGGAAAAAAAATGGAAAAAAACAAAACAAAACAAAACAGTAAAAGAATAAAACCACCAAATCCCTAAAACATTAGAATAAATGTGAATTTAATCAATAAAATCCCTTTTATATAAATGAGACAGAGAAAGAATTTTCATTCTTTAGGAAAAAGTGTGTATTAAGAACACCAGTGTATATATCAGTGTATATTAAGGACACCAGTGAGGCACGTTAAAAGAATATTCTTCCTGTTTGAGTCAGAAAAATGTGCATGTATATGAGCATCTGTTTTAAAAATATTTTGGTTTGACACATGTTTGATTGCCAAAATCATAGCTTTATATGCATAATCCATCTGCATTTATATGCAAATTCAAACCCTAGACATTTAAAATCAGTTTGAGGAGAGGAAACATCTCTGGATAGGTGGAGAGAAAAAGGTTACAACCAGTAGGGCTCTGGCTGAAATTGGAGGTTCCAAATGAGTTCAGTTAAATGTAACCTTAAACATTTGGCATGTTTAGTACGTGTCAAGTTTTTTCATTTTAATTTTTTGACAGAATGTGATCCATCAGTAACGATATGATTAGTTAAAATCAGATGTTTTAAAATACTGTTTTTTTCAGCAGACTGGCATGTTCTGAAACAGATCCATAGAGTTATAAGGATTAATGTGTTAATTCTGAGTTTTCTCCCTAGTGAGACAAAAAACAGTGGAGGTAGAGCATAAGAAATCTAACAAAGTCCAAAACCATGCCAATCAGTAGTTTTAAAGATACATAGGTACTCCCAGAAGTACCTAAATAAATCCAAAATGTGTCAAAGACAGACCTTTAGTGAATTAAATGCTCTATGATCTATCTTCTGGAGCACCAAGGAGCAGATTTTGGCACTTATGCCCACCTAAAAGTGCTATGAGCATGAAGACTGGTACCATACTCTGTGTGTGCATAAACAGTATTTGAGTAGGGGGCTGAAATGCTTCTTGGGGTGAGCGGTACATCAGAAGCTGGTTTCCGGCTGGGGCTCCAACATCTCTGTTACTCTTTCCCTTTTCCATTTCAGAGTCTCCTTCTTTCTCCACCCCCTTTTTTTGTCAGCCAGCCCACAACCTGTATGGCTGCAACAGTTGCATCCCTGTCCCCAGTGCGCCCCACAGCCTCTTCTTTTTGATCACAGTGAACAACTAAACTGTCTGGCCTGCTGCTTAACTTCATGGTGAGACAGGCTCTACAGATCATGTCTCCAAGGGTCCTCATTTCCAGAATATGTCTATGTCTTCCTAATTCTTTTTGCACTGCCTCATGAGCGTGGGCCTTTTATTCTCATTCATGCAGCTAAAATGCTTATCCAGACCCATTTTGGGTGTTGTGGTCACATATCTCAGTTACTACAGTATCCTGTGGTTTTGTTCCGTACAAGTGGTCTCTTCATATCTATTTGGACTGCTGCTGTCAAGATTGTTATCCCCATCTGTTGCCTTGAGTTTGTCATAACTCTGTCTCCTTGCACCTTCTCCTCCTTCTCCACCGTAACAAATGCACTGCTTTTCCCTATTCCCACTTAAATGACACTGTAATCAGTACTAAAAGGCTGACTGTAACCTCCATGTGGGCTGTGAAAGCAGTTTCCATCATCTCCTTTTCAATTTTCAGAGATGCATTTCCAATTTTTCCTCTTTCTGTCCACCCAGGTGTGGGAGGAAATCCCCATAAATGTATGCAAACTTGCTTTTATTTTCTGACCTCAAAAAGTCCATTCCATTGACTGGTGCTATTACATGGTTTCCTTCAGCTCTCCCATCAGGCTGTCTGATTCCATCTAGTGTTGGCACTCAGAGCCCTGAAATCTTCCTTTTTTGTTCTTTTTAGTACAATGCCTAAAGCAACAGGGTCCTCATTCCTGACTAAGGTTTCCAGTTTGCTTCGGTAGCACAAATAGTAATTATTAGTAATAACCTTCTTGGTCACACAAGGCTCAATCAAGAGTAACTTCATTAACTCTAAGTACAAATAACCCATGTTTATATGGGTATAATGGAAAATGATATTTTCTCCTTGTTTCAGTTTTTCTCTTCACCTACAGAGTTTAAGTAATTATTGTATCTCTCCCCTTACACTCCCCAAGATTGGAGAAAATGTGGCTTAAGGAAAAATAAGAAAACCAAAATGTATAATGAAGTGTATTTCACATGCAATATTGTGAATGAGCTTTGAGGCTGTGAATTAAATGCCTATGAAATTCCTTAAAATATTATTTAAAAATAAACTTGTTTCTACATGAAATCTTGAGGGCACTTTAAGCTTCTTTTCTCATTCTCGCTGTTTTCTTTTCACAGGCAGAGTTAGACACATCATAGTTTACTGGCTTGCAACCTGTCTCTTGGAAAACAATAAGAGCTGCGTTTAAGGCATGGAAAGCATCTGAAAAAAGGATTTTATATTTTATAAAGCAAACTTGCTTATGATCTATGATCCTTTATGCCAAGTTTCAGTGAATTTTTACAGCCAAGCTACACACCTCCTCTGACAATTTTTAAATGTTACCAGACAATTTGACTACATGGTATTGTTATCAAAATGCTAAAATAAAAGCTCAACAATTCATTATGCTAGGGAACTAGTGGCCTTAGAAGTTATGATTTTTCTTGTTGTTTCTGTTCAGCAGGTATTAACATGTTTGGGAAAAGGGAAGAAAGGATGGTAATAAAGGCTAGAATATTTTTGTGGGTGGATGAATGATTAGGCTTCAGCAGACTGCCAGAGACAGAAAGTAATTTGTGGAAGGCATTGTTCAAAGCAGAGATATTTTGGGAGTAGAAGTATTGTGCATTGTGTACCGTGTGCCAAACTTTTGGGAGGTCATGTCAGAGTGGTGGGAGAAATTTAGAGAAAAAATAGCAACAAACCCCACTGTATTTCATCATCTTCACCTACTCACCAGGAATCTGATGCCTGGAAAATATGAATCTAGCAATTAAACTTGTTTTCTCAACAATATGTCTGCACAAAAATATAGATGCATCTTTATAAACAAAGCCAGAATATTCTGTATAGTGACAGAGGATTTCTGCAGCTATTACTGAAAGGAATGTAAAAAATGTTGAAGAATTAGGGTGGAATTTTTCTCTAGCCATCTAACATCTATCCTTGATATCGACAAACAATCTGTAGATGCATCTTTTACTTGAGAGATTTGGAGTCCAGTGGCAGATTAAATAATTTATTTAGACCAAACAGATGTCATTAGATATAAGACTTGTAGGTGGTTGAAGTTGAAGGATACGAATCCTACTCACAGAATTTACTGATGCTTGTCATTTCGGCACTCCTTCTTGTGTGTGGAAAAGAACCAGCCTCTGATCACTGCTGGCAGCATCACAACTGCAGTCATGATGTTGAATGCAGCAGAATGCACTTACACAAAACCAGAAAGACTATTCCCTTTAATAATTAAAAAGTCCACCGTGAAATACATGAATTATTTGAAAAAACAAATATCCTCCTTAAAAAAATGGAACAGAAGTAGGTTAATTACTTTTCACATATCTGCAAGTGCCATGTGCAATCAGTCCATGGCTTCTCTGTGAATACTGCCAGCTTGGTAGTGCTATAGAGGGGTTACTGCTGGGAAATAACTAAGATGCTCCCTCATTTAACACAAACCACAGAACAGCTGCCGGATATGAATGCCTTTCAGTCACCATTGATCAGGGATCGATTCAAATTAGTGACCTAGAAAAGAAAGGCTGCATATTGAAGAACAAATTTCCTATACTATTCCGTTTTCAGTAATGAGAAATGCAACTGTCTGCCACATTTAACTTTCAGCTGTCAAATATGGAAGAAATAGATGACCTCAAAACATGACAATATGAAAGAAAATCTCTAAGACTTAGGGAATTTTTCCTGTTAAGTGCTTTTTTGTTTTGTTTATGTTTGCTAGACAGCTTCCTCAACTGAGGTTGGTAGTTAGGTGTTTACAATATTAGGCGAAGGTAGGAAAGTAATATTTTGTTTTCCACAGTTTCCCCTTAAAAAAAAATGCTTCAGAAATGGTTTCTCAATCCTAAACTTCTTATATTACATTAAAACCCACGGGGAGGGTGTGCTTTCAAGTGCTAGGCTAGAGTGGTCAGGATTTGGATTCCAGTCCTTGGCTTTGCAAGGACTACCTCCATGGCCTTGGCAAGCTGCTTATATTTTCTTCCTCTCAGATGCCCATTTACAAATGAGGTAAAGTAATGATTCCCTATTCTGGGAATATTTTGAAACTAAAGTCACAGGTAACTGAAAGGTACTCTGCTACACATATACAAATGGTCAATTTGCAATCTCATTAGGCTCTTTTGACTAGTTAATGTTTCCTTTGAAGGTTGAGTTGGGAATACAAGACCGAAATGCAAGATTTATGGATATCATTTTCATGCTTATGGTCCTTGGATATAAAAACAAACAACACTCCCTGCTCCCCAACCACTGAAGAAAATGGGTCAATCAAAAATTATCATAGTGACAGGTTTTTCCTTTCATTAGGATTACAAAACACTCAGCGTTAGTAAGAATTGTAGAGATTTTTCTGACAGAATTAATTATTCTGAATGATTAGTTTGTTATGCTCCTTGCAGGGACCAAGTTTGGAAGAGGAAGTGCTTTGTCTTTCGATTAAAAATATCCAAACAGCTCTGTGGAGTCATGATCTGAGAAACCAAAACAAGTCCTTAACCGTAGATAAATGAAGGTTGGCTGATCCCAGTTTGTAGAAAGCCAGAGGAAGCCCTCTGCTCTGACCCCATGCCCTCTGGCATCACAGCTGGTGCACGAGCACAAAGACAACTTGGATGTAGATGCTGCTGTGGGCACTTTACACAGGCTAGATTGTAAATTTGTCCATTTATGAGTGTCCTGCGGGGGTTCCCACCAACTCAGAAGACAAAGCAAGAGTTGAAGGGAACAAAGCATATCCATAAAAGCTCCTCTGATTGCCACTATTAATAAAATGGAGGCCATAAACAAATTTACTGTGTACTGTTTCTTAAGCAGGAAAGAGGGGGATGCCTTCCTCAAACTGAGGGAAGTATGTGTGCTACACAGGGTGAGGGCAGAAGGTATATGTGCTTTATGAAAAATAAATCTGGTTACCAGAAATATTTTCCTTTGCAGTTCTTACTGCTGGGCTCTGGACGGGAATTTCATTCTACCTGAAATCTCAAACTGTCTTGGCAGAAGCTGCATATTTTCATTTGCAGCATATGCAAAACAGATACATTGGGATTTCTGAAGTGGTTTTGTTTTTTCTTTATATAAATTCAGAAAGGGAAGAATACTTTTTTTTTAATTGTCCTGGCATGCATCAGCATACTCCAGTGTACTTCAAGGTCCACCTCCAACTTGCATATTTTTCATTTTCATTCACCCTTTCTAGCAATAAGGACAACATGCTTACTTCTGATGCCAACACCTATTATGAAGCATTAGATATGGTCCAAAAATCACAGCAGTTTTGTACAAGTGACTAAGTTTTGGGGGAATGATTGACAGAGAGAGCTACATTTCTTTACTGAAAGAGACTGTTTCACAGAATGTTTTCTCTTCTAGGCCATAGAAATTCACACATTTTCCAGGCCTCTCTGCTCTGCAAAGTTCCACAAAGCACTGGAGAGGCTGGTAAAGCGTGGAATGAAGCTTGGGTAGAGGTGATAACGCAGCAACCTCTTCAGTTGTCTTGATAGAAACAGTTTTTGTCTGACTGTGTACCAGTCATGCACCTGTTCTGCTGTAGCCCACCTTGTAGTGCTGCAGGTACCCATGTGGAAAACTTCACTGCGTCCCTAAGCTTCTACTGGGAAGTTAAATCCATTGATTGCTGACTGGGCAGTGAAGACACAAAGCAAAAACCAGTGAATATTCCCAGTGGGTCTGGAAGTCAAGCAGATGGTAAGGAGTATCTCGGTGGTCCAGCAGTGGGATCTCCCATAAGAGGCTGAAAACCTTTAGCACACCTGAGATCAGTCCCTGGCAACAGGACCCACGGAGTTATACAGCAAATGCCTAAGCTGCAGGGTATTAGAACATGAAGATACGACTTGTGCTGTAGCTTTCTGTATTGTGCTTGGATCCTTTTTCAGATAATTGCTTTTTAGGACTTAGGAGAAACTTTATGCTGAAGAAAACTGGATAACTAGTGTGGCACTTAATCTGCTCCCCAGGGGACCGAGCATCAAACACAGCCAAAAGGTCCACGTGGACCTCCTTTTTTTTTTTTTTTTTGCTTAACTTTAATTAGTGCCAGGTAAGTTCTGGGTAGAAACCAGACACCTAGCTTAGTTGGAATTCATGCTCTGGAAACCACTAAGAAAAGCCAGTTCCCATGTTTTACATTTCAAGCCTAACATCACATGGTCACACTCTGTCATGCAGTTAACGCTGACAGCAGCACAGGAAATAGCTTGGAGAAACGCCCTCATTCTGTTTCATTTGGAGCTCATTTGTTCTGAAACTCCCAGTGACAAAATTATGGTGTAGTTTTAATAGGAGTATGTGTCTAAACTCATACTCATGTTTTTTCTGCAAATCTGGGTTAGAAGATCTCATTTTTTTCCTCCCACGCAGGCACCCTCTGCCAACTGCAGAAACAACGACCTGTATTCATCTACACTGTAACTGTTGACATCATCAGGCTACAACAGAGATAAATTTGGTCCAGTGAGGCACAGTACTGTGAAATGGTTTGGTTTTTCTCTTTTACCCAAGGAAAATGCATCTGGAAACATATCATACTTTCATGCTGACACACAGGAATATCTTCATCATTATCAGGTGATGGATTGTCCTGCAGATTCATGCTTAAATTATAAATGTGGTATGTGATATTTTATTTTCTGTTCTCTGAGCTTGTTATTATTCTGCATATAAACAACTTTCTAGAATTATCTACATGAACTATTTAAAAAAGAAATAAAAAGTTAAGTGTTTCCTGCCTTCCTTCTGTTTTTAAGAACATATGACTTCACTTCCAAGAGATCCATGATCCAAAGATGGAGTATTCAGGAGTACCTAACTGTTTCTCGAGACTAATCTGCATTTTCAGAAGTACTTTAAGTAATGATATCCATAGGACTTTGGAACATAAAGTCAGAAAGAAATCCATAGTGATGTCACTTGAAGCAATAATGTCTTTTAGCTATTTAAATGAGAGTGGTACACTACATTAGGAAACCGAGTTTCCCAGTCCATGAATAGGAAGTGGTAGTGACAAAGACTGGGATTTGCAGCACCTGACATGCTCAGCAGAGGTACACCTAAACAACCCAAAAGTAAAAACTGTGAAAAAGATATATCTATCACAAAATATCTGCCCAGACACAAGAATCTTTGAGATAGGTGCCTCTGAAAAGAAGATCTAGAGCCAGAAGTTGTCTTTGGTTCTTTGGTTGCACATGACTGGATTGTTTTTTTCCTTTAAAATGCAATTTTGTAAGAGTCCTTTACTTGGATGAGAAATGTGAAAAAGTAGTGTCCTTTATTTACAGGAATGTGAACTTCCTTTTCTCTTCAGTACAGTGGAACTGAAGAAAGACAGAATTCCTTAGAACAGATATATCTTTTTAAATCTCAGATTTATAACGGAAAAGATAATTGAGGTGCTGTTCACAGAATAGAAAGTTCTTAGATACTCTAGATAATAAAAGCAATAAAGCGTGTTGCTAATAAAATCAATTCTTAGGTTGTTCACAATGAAATCTGAATGATCAATCCCTGACACAGGTGGAGGTTTTTTCAGAGCTTCTCAAAAATGAAGTGCTGCTTTAAAACAAGTTGCAAGACCAATATTTCAGATTCACCTGTAAGCTACTTACTGCAAATGTAACTTAGAAATTACCATATCTGAGGAGTTTGAGTTTTCTTTGGCTTTGGTATAATCAAATTCAGTTTATCTTCCTTCAAAATTGGTATAATAATATTTAAACACTTGCAAAAGACTTAACTAGTTAATTAATATTTATACAGTCATCAGAGATCCTTGTCTATGAGATACCGAGCTAATTTTACTGCAAGAAATTTCTCTTAAAATTTAATAAAAATTTTAATACAAGGGTTTAAATTATGTATTGTACTTGAATTTAATGTGTTTAAAGTACAATAATAACAAAATACAAATAAATTAGGGAATCAAAGCCATGAAAACAAGAGTATGAGAACAGGAAGATTTTGTAGTAAATAAAGAATCATCTGATGAGTTCAGAAGGGAACCAGATCATTCCTCTATGACCTGATTTTCATCTTCCTGTCTGGTTTATACATATCACAAATAACCCCACAGGGACAAGAGTTCTGCATGATGGGAGTTCAGCCCTTGGTATCACTCCTTCAAAAATTGACTCCTTGTAGCACCTGGATAGAGGTGAAGACAACTGGCTGGATCAGAGTGAAGCTATAGTATGATTTGGGCCCACTTGCCCCCAGGCCAGGTAACTTTTTGCAATTATTTGCTTTCACTGCATGTGCAAGGGCAGAGAGTCCCATGCTATAAGACACGTGCAGTTAACTGTGAGGTTCATTTGTGGCAGGGCTGCCCACTGTACTGGCTGGCCAACATAGGGAGTAAATGAAGTACAACCAGAGCCCACGATCTCCAGAGAAACTGAGCCAACATGATACAGTACACAAGTCCTGAAACTAAACATCCTATATTGTAAACTAAAAATGGAAATGGAGATGTTTGCTTGGTAAGATGTACTTCCCTTTCCCATCTTCAAGTTTCCCATATGGTGAGGAAAAAAACACCAGAAAAATAAAACGAACCTTAGGAGATTGAAGAGACTAACAGATCTCTTTTGTCCATATCTGCTGGAGAAGAGTTAAAGTTCATTGTACCCAGGCAAGCAGAAAATAGTTGCCCCTTGTAAGCCATCACCCTATCAGGCTGGGCCAGGCTAGTGTATGTGAGAGCACCACAGCTTAGGTCAGAGTGAAGTGGTGATACCGGATCACAGCAGTTCCTGTGTTACTGAGGAGTTGTGCACAGACTACCACAGGACATTTTTATAAATTTCTAAATCACAAGGAACCACTCTTTTCACAGAATCACCCATAATCACAGAACATTTGAGGCTGTTTAGAGACAATCCAGATGCCTCACCGGTGCTGAGGAGAAGCGAAAGATCACCTCCACTGAATTGCAAGTGATGCTCTCATACAGTCCAGGAGGCTGTTTGCCTTTGCTACAAGGACACATTGCAGGCTCATAATCAAATTCAGTGGTCACCAGGACTCCCAGGTCTTTTTCTGGAGAGATGCTTTCAATTTGACTGGTCCTCAGTGTATACTGATGCATGGCATTGTTCCTACCCGGGAGCGAGACATTACATTTCCTTTTGTATAGCTTCATGAGGTTCTTGTCAGCTCAGTTCTCCAACTTGTCAAGATGCCTCTGAGCACACCTATCTGGTGTATCATCCACTTCTCCAAGTTTTCAATTGCCTGCAGACTTGTTGAGGGAGAGGTTTGTCCCATCATCCTGATCACTAATAAAGAACCTTTAAAGTTTTCAGTGCTGTAGGTACCCCCTCATTTGTGAAGATGATGCATGTATCACCATACTAAATGTCTCAAGAGGAACTGGTAGATCCATAGAAGTAATTGTGTGGCAATAACAGTGAGTTTTTCTTCTCTGTTTGGATTACAGAAGTTTGGATGGCCTTTGTTTGAATTGTATAATATAAGCAATTAATGGACTGAGTTCTTTTACCACACAGATCATACATTGTTTTTTCCCATGGCTAGGATGCCAGTCTATAGTACATTGTTGGTTTCACTCTACACAGAATCAGAGTTGCACATGATATGCAACACTATGCATGTCTACAGCATAGTGGGAAAAACTAAGGTATGTCCTTTCTTGTCAAATTCAGCCTTATAATGTACTTTATTCAAGCACAAAATCTGTTTAGAGACCAAGGAATTCTGGGTAGCTGCCCCAAATCCATGCTGGTTTTCTCCAAAAAACAAGGGACTCTCCAATGTCTCATGCCTTGTGAGATGAGATCAACTATCAAAACCCTAGGTTTGATGGTTTAAACCTTTCAGATGTATAAAACTCCCATTTTGCTCCCTGGTGCTTCTTCTACAGATTAATTCTCCAGGACTGGACATGTGAATGAAATTGCCATAAAAAGACAACAGGAAAGAACACCTGATGCTCTCCATGGCTAGAAGCCATCTCTGACAGACAAGAAATTTCAGCACAGCAAGAGAGGATCTTGCCCTGGAAAAGGCAATCAGCATGCTCTGACGCTTCTGTGGAAATCCAGCTGGTGGCAGACGACATTTTTTAAAACTGGTCAAATACTGTGGAAAAGATAAACCTCCAACTTGAGTAATAAGCAGCCTCTTCAGTAATCTTTCTGTTGCATTTTATGGCTGGAAGGAAATGAAGGTGTTTTCACTTCCAGTTCTTTGTCTGCCATCTCAAAGGGATGCTGAGTGATGCAGTATACAAATCCCATTGCTACAAGAGCAAAAGAATACTTGAACGCTAAATCTGCCCATCAATACCTGCGAGAAATGTCAGACTTGGAAAGAAAGCTCCAAAGGGAAAAGAATTACCCACATGCTGACAGATCAGGCTTTCATTTCCCATTTGCTGATGAGAAATGAGATGAAGGTGATAACTTCTTGAGAGATGGTTATATATTGATCTCCTTCCTGAGGAAAGGAAGATGTGACGCATGATACTTTCTTCCTTCCCCTTGCACTTACACACTGGGAGTGGTAACCAAACTGAACTGTAGCCCTTCAACCCTGCGGCTCCCTACAATAAACACCTGTGTGTATATTTTGTGTGACCCACCAATCCACCACTGTAGGCAATCTCAGAATCAGCAGGACTTCAATTTTTCCTTTTGAGAGCGAAATGATTTGTCCTAATTGACCAGGTCATCATCACTCAGTCATATAAAACCAGTCCTTACTGCCAAAGAGAGGTTTCCTGCAGGTTTTGCCTTTGACCTCATCACTCAAAAAAGCCTCCCTACTCCTTTCACTCAGTCTTTCAGCTTGGGCTGTCCTCTGTGTCCACCCAAGCATGGATTTCAATCACTTCTTTCAGTCCTGCAATCCCATCCAGGCCCATGCTGGCACCTGCTGTGTCACAATCTCATGTGTCCAAAGAGCAGCTCAACAGCTTCTCTTCCACTTGAGGGACTACTCAGCATGCCTTTTTCCTGAACCCCAGGAAAAAGTGTTGGTGATTCACTGGACATTTCGGGAAGCCATGTTTTATTGGTAGTAGCCTGACTTCAAGCCTCCTCCTCCATCTTTGTCCACGTGCCTCTTGGCTTATTCCTCAAACCACGCCAAGAACATGCACTTCAGCTTCATGACTTAGACGTGTCATGTGGCTGCCCTGTCACCAAATCCTCAGGTTTGTCAAACACATAAGTGAATTACATTTTCTCCAGCCTTGGTTATGTAAAAATGCTTTCATCTGGTGTTTCCTAGCTCAAAATCTGCTTCATTTCTTCATTAAAACTACATTGTTGCAAGTCAGAAAGGAAATACTTATTTCAAAGATATTTCTGATAAAGTTCTGAACCTGGAATAGGAAAAAAAGTAAAATTGAATGAAATCATTAATTAGAGTCTAATTTACTAATACAAATAGTCCCATTGATTTAAATAAAATTACATGAATTAGTGAAATGAGCAAGTTTTCCCTGAGGTAAACCTTTAAATTAAAAGTTGATGGAAAACTTGATATGGGGAACTGTTGACTGAATTTGAAATATGTAGCTCTGGTTTTGAACTCATTTTATACTTGAAGACTTGGTATGCTTGCCTACATATGTTTTACCCAATGGAGAAGAAAGGGGTATCTTAGAAAAATGAAATGTCAGCATATTTTTATGTTTTTCCTCTTTGCTCTTCATTTGGAATAACTGATTGTTTTAAAGTGCTGGGTGTTTTTAAACAAAATAATTGAAATTATTGTAGACAGCTAAGTCAGAATGTTGGGCATATCCTTTTGAATTGGGTAAAGTTAGATTCTTATCTGCTTCATGTTATTTACTGTTTGACATACTTGATTTGTAGCATCTAAAAGCCTGGATCAAGATGGCAATCCCACTGTGCTATACAAGCTGAATCCTGCTTTCAGTGGAGCAGTAAGGAGACTGCATGGCCCATACCAACATCTGTGAAGAGGTACATTCCACAAGCATATCTGTATTCCTATGCACGTGGGTGCCAGTGTGTGTGGACACACTTACTCATGCATGCGTGCACTTTTCCCTCGCTCTGAGAGTCTGATGTGCAGTGAGAGAGTTTTAATCCCATGTATTGACCTTCCTGAGAAGTGGAGGGAAAGAGGGGAGGGGGAAGCACACACACCTGCAGTGTATTTCCTTTAAAGAGATGGCTTTAAGATAATGGAGATGGGATGGGGGAAGAATACTGCCCATTGCCAGGAGCTTTGTTCACATTGCATACAATCCATGGCCTCAGAAGCCAACAAGGAACTGCTGCCACTGAAATGAAGAACTGTATTGCCAGGAGGTCACAGAGCAGCGAGTGCAATTGATTAGAGGTAGAAGTCTTAAGATGGCAGCAGGGAAAATGTTCAGTGACCAAATCAATCCGCTAAATGACCTTTCCTCCAGATGTGTACAACATTATTCTTTTAAAGCTGAATTTGCATCCAGGTGCTTTAGCTTAGGTGGTTTTGAAGGCACTGGAAGCTGAGAGACTGCCTGTGGGAAGATAACTTAGAGCAAAGGGTTCATGAGAGCTTTTATTTAGCATGAAAAATACCCACCTAATAATTGAAAATGGAACTACAAAGGAATCCAGAACTAAGGTGCAAGAGGCATAACTTAGCTAATGTTTATTGGTGCTAGGTAACTGATTACCATTTAAAGGGCATTCCTTAGTCCACTGATGCCAGTGGTAGCTTTTCAGGAGGCGTTTGGCTGGGTCTTCGGTGAGCATCATCCGCAGTCTGTGCAGATCATTTTTAAAGTGCTAGGCATCATTTTAAGGTGAAGGCATCATTTAAGGCGCTAGGCTCTGAAGCAAGTACACTGTTTATGACAAGCCACATTTATGCCTGTTTTGATGACATATGTATGACATACTCTGTATTTCTCTTATGAACTTCAGTGAGAATTTTTGTATGCAAAAATTAAGACTGGACTATTTTAACCTTGTTAAAGCTGGGTCCCTCTTTGGCCCTACTTCCTTCTGTTTTTTCTTTGCCTAGTAGGGAAAAAAATACACATTGCAATACACTCAAATTTAATCCATTTGCATATTCTTGTCACATATTTATGTCTACTGTCATTCAATCTTGACAGAAAAACCAACCCTCCTTTTTGGTAATGAAATCTTCACCAACAGAAATTCTTTCTTCTTTAAATTCTCTTTATGCCACACTGTACCCCGATCCTTACTGATGTGGCTCTTAAATTCATGGCTCTTGTATGATCTAAAGCAGATCTGAATGTAACATTCCAAAGATGAAAGCTGCACGAGCAGCAGCATGGAGTTCCTGGCAGCAATCTCTGCTCTCAATATCCTCTGTCAGGAGAAATGTTTTCGGCTACAAGACCAATTTATGCTCTTCACAACCAACCAGTGAAAGTGCCTACTCCCAGATAAATTGAATTATTCTGCAGATGTGATTACAGTCGCAAGTGGCAGGAGAGTTTTACTGGTCATATTGGTATCTTGCATTTTGCACTACAGAAGTTTCAGCCATGAAGACAAGCTACAGTCTTCAACCTCAAATGTTTCTTGATGGATTACAGCACATAAATGTCTCAATTTACTCAGGATTTCTATTAGAATTCACTCTGCTACTAGTTCAAACTAAGTGAAAAAAAAAGCAGTAATTTGGCGTAAAACTTATAATTCAATGTTGTCTCATTGTTTTTGACACATTTCATGGTTTCAAGATCTTTTTGCAAGACAGCTTTTCATTTAAGTCTGACAGCTGAAAATATTCTTTGTTATGACAGAGCATTGATGTTCATGTCTAAGAAAGATACTAACATGACAGAAAATGTCAGAAAAGATTTCTGTCCCCACACTAGGAAGTATAAAGGTTACAAAACCAGAATCTGCTGGGCTCACGTGTAAATATAGCACTTATTCAAATACCTTGAACTCCCACACTGGCCTATTCTTTTATCATACAAATTCTTACAATAGAGTAACAGCTAAACTCATCTTTGAATTTTGTTGAAAATTTGACAGTGATGATTGATAACGATGGATTTCTCTTAGTTTGAGTACTCGTATGCAATAGGAATTCTGTTATTCTTACATCCTGTTTTGTTCAGTGTTTTGGTGTCCTGCAGCCGGCATCTGAGAGACAGAGTAAGTACCTGATATAAGAAACTACCAGTGTTGTACCATCTGTAGCAACTATCCACGGGCATTACTCTCATATACACCTCTGTAATCAAACTCAAATCTCCTGTTTCTTGGATATATCCTGATATACAACATTGGGTCTCCCAGTTGCTGTAGGAAAGAGAGAAAAATGTGCTCAAAGCAAGTTTTCTTTTTTTTTTTTTTTCTTTTTTCTTTTTTTTTAAAGGGTAACACACTTCAGTAATCAAAGTGTGAAACCAGCTAAAAAGTCACACAGAACTGTATTTAAAATCATTGGTTTGGGAGTGCGGGGTGTGTGTGTGTGAGGGTTATGTGTGGGAGAAATCCCCTTAACTAAACGCATTAGAAAAATGGAATGAATGTAAAATTCAACAGTTTAATTGGATCCCGAGGAATTATCTTGGAACCTGCAAACTGGCTTCCAAGCCCTGCTAACCAACTTACCTTCATCAAATGCTTAAAGGCTTTCCTCACATTGTCAAAAGCATTTTAAGCAAGAACAGCACTCAGCTACATACCATGACAAATTTTGCCTGTAGGCTGTTAAAATGGCTTTAAACTAGTGAGGCGTGCTCTTAAAATATATATATATACTTTGTACATATTTCATCCTGAGCTGCCTCCCTCCTCCCTAGTTTCTTTCTTCTGTCTTTTTGGTGTTTTTTTTTTTTTTTTTTCCCCCTTTCTTTTAGCCTTTATGTCTTTGGAGTCTAGCGGGGTTATTAATTAATGAACTTGTGTATTTTCCGTCTTTAGCGGCTGAAGAGCGAGGAACTGTCAATCAGCGGGGACCCTCCTGAATTAGGTGAATGCTGACATTTGGCAAGTGTCATCACAGTTGCCTGCCCATGCCCTTGTAATGCTCTAAGCCAGTGACCCTTCCCTCTTTGTCACACATTTCAGGTAGCACTCAGAGCTCATTGTGTGCAACTGAGGTCAACTGCCAACCAACCAAGTGCTCTGTCCTGCTCGCACAAAGCTTTCCCTGAAGGCAAGAGAAAAGAATAATAAAAGGGGGAAATGGCCTGCTGAGCAAAGGCTCTGAGTCTTTTATAACAGGAGGTCGTTTTTGATTATAGGAAGGAACCTTCAGTGTCCATGGAAACCAAAATGCCACACAAAAGCCAGAGGGTGCTTGGGAGGTAAACAAGATAGATGAAAGGTGATGGTGCTTTTAATCTCTGCAATCAATGTGCTTAGGTGGGTGACTTTAATTTAATCCATGTCTGATTAACCCTCTCCCTTTGTTTACACCATTATAGGAGTTTTTCTCCTGTAAAATTTTTAAACAAATGTTAAAAAATTCCAGGAGGGGGCTGGTCGCTGCAGTGTTTTCATCCTATTCACCCCCCTGATGTAATCATGGATGTTCTCATTATCCACATAAATGCCTAATCCTTCTTACTCCTGCTAAGCTTATCCTCAGTGCTATATTTTTGAATGAGAGAGTGAAAGTTCTTATACAAATACAAATTCTTGTGACTTTCTTTTTCGGACACCTAGCAGGATGAAATAACTGGAAACAATGGCACTCAGTGAGGAAACCTTTTCCACCCAGAAGCCTTGGAGCAGTTTGGTGAAAACTGGTTTTGATTTGGTTGAGTTATGAGCCCTTGAAAACTGCACACCTTACATGCTCAGATGTTTTTAAATAACGGCAGTGGTTTTAATGACAGCTGAATGGTCGGAAGGAAGTTGTGCCGTGCGTGCGTGCGTGGCTAATTTACCTACTTACTGAAAAATATACTCAGGGGTAGTGCTCTGAATGAACCCTGCCACATTCAGTTTGGGTTGGCTCACGCGACTGAAAATTCTCTCCGACGGCTGCGCAAAGTTTTCCACAATAATGAGCATTTTATGGATGAGATTTTCAAAAGCCAGTCCCCATTTAGGACAGCAGATCCCATTCAGACAGGAAAGGGAAGGGAATAATAATAATAACAATAATAAAAAAAAGAAGCCTGGAGGAATTTCTGTTCCTATATCCCTTGTGGTTAAGGGGTACATTCAATAAAGACAGGCATTTAAGCATTTATCTCTGTCTTGGTGTCATTAGAGTATGAGTTTTAAAAACTCTCTGGATCTTGTCCTGGCTCCTGAATGAAAATAAAATGCACGCTCATTCAGTTAGGCTTCCTAAACTGTCTGGAGGAAGAGCAAGATGCTTCAAAATAGCATTTGCAGAAAGAATTGCCTAAGCACAATGACTTCAAATTATCTTAGCCCCCTCCAGAGCTAAGATGCCTTTGCCGTGGTAGTCAACAGCTGCCTCTATCCAGCCAAAAACTAGGTCCTTTCCTGAGAGCGGCTCTCTATCTCAATTCTTTGAAAAACTAAAGCAGCGCTTATTGGTGGGTTTTTTTAAATACAGGCAGAGGAGGGACTGCATCTGACGCTGCCCACTCTCTATGATATAACCCAGCAGTAAGAAAGCTTGCCCAGGGAGCAGGGGAACTGAGCACCATGCCTGCCTCCATGATGGGATGCTTGCTTGAACCTGGTCCCCTGCTGCCCAGCCAAGCAAGTTAAATCTGGGGAAGAAAACGTCGCTGGAGCTGGCCTGCTCCTCTGAAACAAACATGACTGAGGGCCCAGAAAGAAAAAAAAAAGTATGTGAGCTTCTAATTCTATAACCCTGCCAGAAGAAGAAGGTTCCTCTGAAAAGGTGTCACTTGGGCTTAGCAGGGAGTGATGTGCCTGGATGCTAGGTCAGAGTAGTTCTTTGCTTGAACTGCAGTAAAACTGCAAATACTTCAGGAGCTTCAGGGCAAAAGAAGAAATCATAAAAGTCAAAATCCAAGCACAACTTTCTGAGCTACAATTTCAGGCTAATCAACCAACTGTCTCTAAGTCCCATGTTTTAGTTTGCCCTAATTCCATAAAGGGCCACAGATTTGGAATATTTGACTGGCTGTTATTTATTTGAGAAGAATGTGAGATGCAGAGAGTTGGGATCCTAATTATGAACTTCCCAGTTGCTACAAAGCAAGAGCATGAAGCTGCCTCTGCTAGCCAATAGGATGTGTAAAGGAAAAGATCTAGTCACTGGCTTTAGGCAAAGGAGAGGCTCTTCTTTGTGTGAGTGAGGATTGACAGCTGTGAACCCTCCTGTAGACTTAGATGCCTCAGCCTCAGAGGTAGCACCCTCTGAGGGAAAACACAGGTCGTTAGTTGCTGCCTTCTGCTAACAGTGAGCGCTTTCACATGTCATTTGAAACATTCAGATCCCTCTCTTCTGTTAGGTCTGGGGCTTGACTGTTCCTCCACAGATCCTCAATGTGGCCTCTGTCCACTAAGTTGGAAGATTTTCTGAGACAGATACCAGAGTGAGCTCCTTTGCCTAAAGCAAAGTCTTTTGAACAAGGTGAGAAACATTTAGCTCTTCACTGAATCCATATCTATTTGTTATTGAAGCGAGTAGATCCAAGAACCTTACATGTGCCAAAGCTAGAGTTATTCTCTTTCTCTCTCTGAGTCAACTTGCATTTAAATAATTTATATAAAATGGAGCAGCAAAAGCAAGCAGGAAAAAAAGGGCCCATACAAGCGTCTTTCGGTAATTTTTACCCTGATAGTAGAAATGATAGGTTTCAGTATCTGTGTGATATGGTATTGGTCATGGATAATTGACACAACCAACTCCTCTTCGTTCTCTTCTACTTTCATTAGCCACAGTCAGAGGTGACCTTCTGGAGCTCTTCATTAGCAAGTCTCCACTATACAGCTAAGTAGTATCAGAAGTTTGAATATTGCATCTAAAATCAAAGGAGAAATGTCAGCATATGGAGTCTTCCAGGTGACAAATCAACAATTAAGGACTAGAGGTGCTTTCAGGGTTAGTTGTCAGATGAACAATTGGTTTTCAGGGTCTTTGCTGTGAATAAATTTTACAACTCCTGTTCATGAATTTTCCATAACTGAAGCTTTCCAGCTCTTTCAAAAGCCCCAAACACACTGTGTTCTATATCTAATACTTTAAAAGGTTTGTGGTCACTCAGGTGATACAAGAATTGCCCTTGTGCATGTAACTTACATGTGAATGCCGTGGGAAGCAAGGAGTTTTCCTTCTCCTTTCCTACTTAGATCAGCATAAAGGTTGGCTACAGCTGTAGTGATCCATGCTGTGAAGATTCAAATTTGAATTCAACTTGCTTTAGACTTCACATGAACTCATAGGCATCTTTCAAGGAGTCCTGACCTCTGATAAATTTCTCCTTTTGCCTAATTATGCTCAGGAAAAGTTTCCTGAGATTGTCTGCAGTGGACAAAATTTGGTTTGCTCCATCTAACAGACCCAAAGATTATTGTTGACAATGTATTGTGTCACACCAAAGCACTCACAGCACCGTTCTCACAAAGGAGCAAGAAAAAACAAATACTGCAATCCTTTCCTAATTTTGGTCAAGCAAAACTCAGCTCAGTATACTAGTCTATTTAATGAGAACCTTGTGATCAGTAATGCCAGTTGGATTTGTAGAGTTCTGGCTTGTGACAAAGTACACTGAATCAAAGAGCCTGTGAAGCACTTAATAACATTTTGCAGATGCAAAACAATTTTTACCTATTATTTTGGGTGAATCTTCCAACATTTAATTTGCCAATTTTTCTGGTATATTTTAAAATACTTTTATTTAAAAAAAATACCAAAAGCCTCCACACTGAGTAACTTGAACACATCAGAATGAATGCGTTATTTGTTACATGCTCCACTCTGCTGAAAGAGTCCCTAAGTTGCGGTGGATAAGCCTGGGATTCTGAAAAAGGAAAAGATCATTTCTTCCTTCACTGTGTGGCTGGATTGTGACAGGCAAAGCATCTGAATCCAGACAAATTGCTAGGGTCCTGCAAAGTTACAAGTGTACATGCCTGCTGCACAATAACAGAAATCTTCTGTGGCTAATTTAGGCAACACAGTGACCACCATGAAATCTATTGACATTTTCCTTAGACTTAATGTGGATACTTAGCCAAACCTCTTTGGCTGAGCAATCAAGCTTTATCATACTCCTTTCCTCTTCTCCCAGCTAAAACTAAAAATACCCTTATATTTATGTTAGTGCAACACCACCTACTAGGAGGCAAGGGTAAGAAAGCTAGCTCTTTTAAAAATTAATGAGCCTTGGAAGGAAATGAAGCTGAGAGAGTATGAAAGCATATGAATTTCTCCTATACAGAAGAACCAGCGTTCATTAAACTGTAACTCTACACTGTTCAATGCTCCAGTCCACTTCAGCAGTAGATTAGTATGAGTAAAGACTAAAGAGTTCAGGGTACATGTTTTTCTCCTGCCTGGAAAAATATATTACAGCATCTCTGGATAACAAGATTAGTAAAGACATTTGCTTTGTCACAGTAACATGCACCTACCTGTGCATTAGATGCAATAAAATTGTGTCTTACAATAGTCTGAGAATATGGGAGATTTACATCCACTGCTAGATTTGGGGCCCTTTCCAGTGGTAGCAATTGTAAGCATAATCCTACTTTTCGACTGTCAGATGATGGGATGCACGTTAACTGAGTATGTTAAGAATGGAAACCTGAAGTTTTTGGTGTTAGTTAATACTAGAACTTAGAAGAGGTGAAAACGAGTTTCTTACAAATAATTTTATTAAGCAAGTTATCTTAAAATGATTCCTTTGTTACTTTTTTAACTTAAAAGAGCTTAACATTTTCTCCTTTATAGCTCTCTCTTAAATGCAAACAGATGGAAAACTATTGGAAACCAACAGCTTAACATTATTCATAGATATTTGTTTCCCAGATATGATCACGTAACTCCGATTTTTTTACCGGAGGATGTTATTTATTCTTTCTCATCCATCAAAAAAAAGTCTCAAATAACTCACGTTCCAGGTCAGTATGCTAAACAAGAGCATATTGACCCTGATTCCTTTTGTTCTGTTCATTTCAGACTTTTTTTTGATATTCAGTCTTCTGTTGAGGGTCATTTTTATACAAAACATTTCTATCAATATATCTGTATCAAATTAAAGTTGATTGTTCTTGTTATATCAGAGCAAACATGCTGTATTCATAGTTACATAAGAATAAATATTATTCCTACTACCCTCTCAGAATAAGCTATACACATGCATCACATATCATACAGAAATGACTGTACCTATGCTAATGAACCATTTTACCTGAATCACTAAATGTAAATAAAGAAATACAACCTTGCAACTCTGAGAGGAAATTGCTGTCAGATATGATGGATTGTATTTCCTGACTCTATGGTTGGTACATTTATATTTAGTTCTCATTTGATTATTAGCTATCCATATTGTGTTTATTGCATCATCAGTCACTAAGGGATATTCAAATAATTTCCATGAAGAAACAGATCCATCATTAGAAATGGAAATTTTTGAGGAGATGCACTTCGGTCTTTGAAAGACCAGCCATACACAAGGTGATTTGCCAAATACGAGGAAGGCTAAGTCTACATTCTCTCAAGACAGTCACAGGTTCCATTATAAAACAACATTAATAAATGTGAATAGAGTTGGACTGGTGGAATTCAGTATCTGAAACTGTTCCACTTCTCTTAGGAGTATACAGGATATGTAGTCCCAAAATCAGAATAATGTTCAGGTGCTAGTCACAAGAGGGAGCTCAGTGCTTCACAGCTATAATAGAAACAGATCTGGACTGAGAAGCAAAATTTGAATAGATCGTAAAAGGATACAGAATCTATATAGCGATTTTCCGTGCTTGGGCTATGTTAATTCATTGTGGATTTCTCCTAGAACATCAGTCTTTGACTTCAAAGAAAGAGGAGTATTTCCCACTCAGTTCACTTTCTCTGTCTTTCATCTTCCAGTTCCTCATATTTCTATTTCTTTGTCAAAACTAACGTTAAATAGGAAAGGAAGCTGTCAGTTTATAACAGCAGTTTCAGGAAAAAAAAAACACAGTAATACTGTATTAGTCTTAGAAGTGGACCAGAACCAAACTTTTTTCCACAGTCAAAACCATTCAGAACTATACATTTGAAATATCGTGATATTTGAATTGATATGATAAATAAAATGCAGAAAAATAGAATAAATAAATTAAAAAATCTGATTGCATACCTGAGATATCCTGGCTTGATAAATTGCACATTATAGATAGCTATAGAGCATCCCAGCCATGGGCATCATATTGGTGCCCAAATGCTGCACCTGCAAACCAGGAACCAGAGAGTGGACGAGTTGCCATGGAGCCAACCAAGTTGTTTTTGTAATTAACACATTTGCCTGGATATAGTTAGGTTTAAAAAAACTGGCACTTTTGAGCAGTGTAATCATGGATTGATGAAACCATGGTCAGGTGAACTTGAAAGCTAGGGTGCTAAAACTAGGAATCATGAGAACTAACATGAAATTTTCAAGAAATCCAAACTTATTCCAATTTTTTTCATGTGGATGCTACATAAATTGTGTGAAGTACGGCCCATAATTTATATTATGGGAAAAAGTATGATTTGGGTGTTTCACTGTTTGTTGTTCCAGATTAAACTAGGCTGACTTTTTAACAATGGTTCTTTTCTTATTTACTTCACCTACTCCTGGTGTTGCCTGGGTGATGTAGTTGTTCAGATGTTGTGGACTTCTTTGAATGTTTACTCATCGGTAGAACAAAACCTGGGGAATGGATTGGCTTACTGTTTTACTTCTCCAGAAGAGTGGAAAGTAACCAAAATGGTCATATGTTTCTCCCTTCTTCCTATAGATTCCCTTATCTTTACATGTCTTTTAACCTATACTATCTTTGACATTCTCTCCCTTTCTCATGCTCTACATATCCTGGAATTTTTCCCACTCTTTCTTGCAAAACCTACATTATCTTCTCTTGACCATCTGTTTTGAAACTGTCTAGTGAAATGAGTAATTTAAAAAGTAGAGTCTGTACATAGCTCACCAGCATAAGATTTGTGATGATTGCAAACTGCAAGCTGAAGCAAATAACCTCTGCAACACCTTTTTAGGAAGTTCTGGATGCTGTGACTGCTAAAGTGCTTAAATCAAGTTTAGGTCTAAAAGGTATGCCTTCAGCCTATAGTCATAGACTTGATGTCAAAAGTACTTGTTGAAATTATATACTCTGTTTTATATGCAGTTGTGCAAAATAAATAAGTCTAATGATCCCTTCTGGTCTAATGAAGATTTGCTTTTTTAATTTAAAAGGACTGCAATGTCCTACTATTTTTGTAAACATGAAGTCAACTGCTGGCATGTTAGTAAGGCAATTTATTGGGGGGAGGGGGGAAGCATGAAATATAATAGCAGATTTCTTAAAATCTATATTTTAAACCAATTTGTAAATTATTTTATTTATAATTTTTAAATTTAAATAAATTTAAAGAGAAAGCACTATAATTTTGGGTGACATAAGACTGGTCTTGTAAGTAGCTGAATCCTTGCATTAAGGAAAAAAACCAGCCTAAGATATGAATAAAAGCAATGGTTCTGACAGACATGCACGCAGTAAGATACAGGATTTACATTTCCATGTATACATAATGGCTATATAATATGTAAAGTAAGAAAGACTTGATTAAAATTTTCCACTGAAATTGTCTTTGGCAGAAGACAGGATTTTAAGTAGCCAATTTTTTTTTTTTTTTTTTTTATTTGATGTACCTTTTACCCATTAATTTTTGTCAAAAATTTTTTGGCCAGAATATGTGAATGTCTAGCTTTAGGACTATTTTCCCTCTCATTTCCCAAAGAAGCCAGGTGTATGCTATTACACTGTCTGCATAGCCTTCTATCTTTCTCTCTATTCTCAGCCCCTAATAAAGTGTAAAAATAAGTTAAAAAAATATGAGTTTCATCAACATTAATCAACTGTTTGGAAAAGAGAGACCCTATCTATTAGGGTCCCATTTAAGGACAATGTCTAGATGGTTCTTCTCTTGTCTTTCCTTTATGGATGTTCAGAAGTCACAATGCAACTACTATCTGACCAAGTAGCCTTTGTATAATTAACTAGCTAATCAACTCATATGTGATTCAACCATAACAAACGGTGCCCTTTCAGTTTTAACAGGGCAGAAAGTGGAGGATTTGGGAGGGAAGTAAGGATATTCCAGTGTATGGAACAGAAGACACAAATCTGTAGGAAAGCAGGCTTTGTTAGTTGTCCTTCTCAGTAACAAAGGCAATTCATGTAACTGAGTCGGGGCCTTGTCATTTGGCCGTGAAGTAAGTTCCAAAGAGGCCTGGTGGTTTACCCTGAGAGAAAAATTAGAAAATCCTGCTTTGAGCCATCTAGATGCTCTTACCATCAAGGCAACAAAGCAAACTATAAATTAACACAGAACATTTTGAGTTAATTTCAGCAGCCCTTATGGGCAATGTGTTGGCTGTGAGGAGGAAGTGTTGGCTGTGAGGATGTGATGGCTGTGACGCTCTTTAGCCACATTCTTCACCTAGAGGTATCCCATCCCCAAAGGCTACTAGCTGTATCCCACTGCTCTTCTCTGAGGAAAACTTGAGGAGGCACATATGGTCCAATGTTACAGCTGTAAAGGCACTAAGAAGATCAAAGTCAAGACTTCATTTCCCTCTAGCACAGCAGGTTTTAAAACAACAACAATAACAAAAACCTCCTAAACTGTCTATAGCTCAGGAAGTAATCTCAGCCCAAATTGGCAAGTCAGATAATTTCAAATTGGAAAATGTGTGATTAATTTTCTAAATGCAAGGTGACATGCCTGAGAGGATGGTCTGTATTTGAAATCAGGGAAAGCTGATTGAAAATCATGCTCTCTAATAAGAAGGAAATAGTCATCCTGAATCTATGATTTAGAGCATTACTTTATGGTACTCTCATTCAAGGGTGCAACGCCTGATTGAAAATGAAACAAATCTAATTAGTTAATATTGGCCTCCCGCTATCATGCATCTTCTTGAGTGGCAATCCTAAACATCAGAAAAATATAGAACTCGTTATGATCAAGGATCTTAGAAACAGCAAAATAAAAAGAAAACCCAACTCCCCCAAACCATATCCTATGGCTAAGAATAATCCAACGGTATTTTAACCGCACCACTGAACAGACAGGCCTTACATAGCGCTCTGAATTTCGCCAAACTGGGGCTCTGGCGAAGGGCCAAGGGAAGCAGGTTTCAGCGGCACGGGGCCCTCCACTGAGAACACCCCACCGCCAGTCCCCCCGAGCCGGGGCACCGCACATTTTATGTGTAGTGCTCCTGTGTCTCACAACTGCTATGTCTGATATTTTCTTTATGACTTCAGCTTATTTGCAGATTTGGCTGCAAGATGTATTTTCACACAGTGCTCAATACAAAGTCTAGAACTGAAGCTCAAAAATACAGTCTCCCAAATTTAACTGAATTAACTTGATCTCTAGAAATAATAACTTTGGAAAGGGAGAGGACTCCCTTCCTATGCAGTTTTGGTAATATCTGGCATGCAGTATGGCACCAAAAAAAGTTATATCAAAAGTATGTGCAACCTTGCCTGTCAGTCAGGTGAAAACGTTTCACGGATACCTGACAGAGACAAAGAAAAGCCAGAAAAGTAATGTCAGGCCACTAGTGACAGATAATAACCACAAGCACTCACCACCACTTTTGTATTCCAAGTCAGAGAAAGGCATTCTAACCTGTTTTGCTCCACAACTACTCTTTAGAAAGCTACCAATGGCCAGTATTTTTTTCCTGGGGTGGGGGTGTGGGGGTCATGGGTGGTGTGGAGGGGGATCTTTGTGCCTGAAGGTATAAGGCGGGATTTTTTGGGGGAGGGAAAAAAAAAAAAAAAATTTTGCAAGAGTAAGGAACAGAGACACAAGTGCAGGATCCATGGGTACCATATCTCTGGGCTTTCTAAAGTTATGGATTGCTGGATGGAAGGAGGGATATCTGTTCATTAGCTATAGATTTTCTTTTCTTTCCTTTTTGAGTTTCTATGTGTTTTGTATTGTAATTTAAAGATTAAACTCCAGTCTTTGCAAACATAAAATTAATGTCAGCATGCTGACAAATAACACTGTTTCAGGCATTTGTCTTCCCAATTCCTCATTAAACCCCTTTGTAGTTTGTGCATAAACTTCAATTATGAAAAAATTATTCCTTTTTATTTTTTCCATAAATATCTATTTTGATAGATCTTATTTTATTGTTTCAAAAGACTAAATTATATTGAATAAATGAAAATAGAGATGTTGTTAAATTCAGAACAAAATCTTTAAGCAATTAGAAGACTGCTGTGGTTGGATTCTTCTCTGTCCATGCTATTAGGGCTTAAAAAGAAAAACTATATTTGTATTTCTCCACTGAAAATTATGCCAATAATCTGACCTCACTCAATGAACTCTTAACAGAACCACACAGGTGCTAGACTAAGAAGAAACAACTCAAGAAGCTTATTTATTATTTTTATTGTATGCCTCACACTGGCACTTGACTGAACATCCAACTCTTTCCAGCAGTTGGAAAGAAAAGATTACTTTTCATCTCATCACTTATATTACCATCAAGTGATGAACTATAAAACTTCTACCTGCAAATCCAAATTGAATATAAAAGACAGAATAAATATATTTTTTTCATATAATAAAAGCTTAAAAAACTGCCTGACTGAATATCAACAGATCTGCTGTCAATATCTGGAGTGAGTCATGGACAACCCTATGATTTGCTAAAGTCCCTAAGCAAATGCTTGATTTAAAATTCTGAATAATCCAATTTCCCACAGAATTTCAGCAGGAATGCCAAACTGACTGAGGATACACATGGGGCCAGAGAACAAATCTTTCACAACCCTTAGTCAGCAACTCTAGGAGTTCTGCTACCTAGGTGCAGGTGGCCCAGCAAACGTTTACTTGGAGGACAGAATATAAGTGCAGGGAAAAAGGTTTTTCAAGTCTATCATACTGATTACAAAGCAATATGATGTAATTTTTCCCACAATATTTCCTATTCATGGAGTGTGAAATAAAAATTTCCTATGATATTTTCAATTCAGGCTGTGATTATAATTTTATATATGACCAAGTGCTTAGAAACCTCTAACTGCATGTAAAATGAGTGGTCTGAAGACAAAATATTTATCTGATACACATTGGTATCAGTGAGAAATTCTACTGGATTCTTGTGTCACGTGTAGAGCAGAAAGAGCAGGTCTTAATATAGTCATCAGGATATCTGAGTGCATCATTTCTTTAGTGCAGCCATTCTCTTAGCACTAAAACCATTTAAAAAGTTGTTAATAACCCTATTGCCATGAAAATCTATACATTGTTTGAAGGTATATATGCATTTTTGCAACTGATCGCTTAAAGTATTCAAAAGTGAAGTTCTGTGTTTGGCTTGTATGGAAAAAATGGTGCAATAACGGGAAGTAGCAATACAATAACAATGGACTTAATAACAGCCTTAGCCTTGCAAGATATTTTATATGCAAATTGATGGGACACTTAAAACAAGCCTAAGTGTGGCTTTAGAGGCCTAATTTACTCAAAAATGAGATCAGGAAATTATACAAGAGAACAACCGGTTTCGTTCTGGTGTCTTAAATTCTGAAGTTTTTAAATTCTGTAATCACATTTGTTGGTGAGTTTGTCCCCAAGATTCCCCTGTCACTAAGAGTTTTCCTCCTGCCTTCACAAGGGCAGGAAAAAAACCCTCATCAGTCTGGATTCATCATGCTAAAGAGTTTTGCTGGAAACTCATCACATGTGGTCAGTGTGGGTTGGCGAGTGCTCGATTCTGTTAGCAAACTCTATCCGCTAACCTTACCACCAAAGCTGAACCTGCCAGAGACCACTTTCCCTGATGACACTACTGACAGAGTCTTTGTCAAAGCTGGAATCGGCAAATAAACTTAAACAGAAAAAGAACTGACTTAACTGCGAAACTCAAAGTGTGTTTCCAATGAATCAGGACTTTGATTTAAAAAAAGCTGACATAACCTTTTCTTGACTGTTTTTTGTTCTGTAGTCACTTTTAAAATCCTGGTTTGAGCCAGGTCAATAAGTAGAAACAGAAAATGCTACAGAACTACCTTTCCTAGTAGAGGTTGGGTTTATTTTTTTTTTAAAAAGGAAGTTGGATATATCTAGCAACCTCTGAAGAATATATCTTTTTGCAGCTTTTACCATCAAGTTTTACAAAATCAAGATCAATCTTATTTCAACCTAACTTTTTTACTCCCTTGACATTTAATTGGTGATGACATTTTGTCAGAAATCTGATGCAACTCCAGACTGGATTTAGACATGGATACAAGTTGCCTTAATGGCCTAAGAGATAGAAATATTGCCAGAATTGTGCTATTAGTTTCACAGAAGTAGTCTGAAGTATATTTGTACTTTATATTGATAGTGTTCTGGGTCTGAGGGCTGGAACTTTTCTTCACAAGTCACCAAACCAACAAGAGGTAATACTTTTATCAGTTTTGCTTTGGCAAAGAGTAAAGAGGTAATGGAACTTCTAATTATAGCAGATAGTTTTGAATCCTGATCTGATTTAGTTTAAATTAAATATAAAAGCAAACACTGGCTAGACAACAATGATGAATCTTTATTTCAAAAAGGCAGGCCTGGAGAACTTTATGAAAACTAGTCCCTGAGGTTTATAGAAAGAAGAGTTAGGTGTGAGGTCTCAGCAGTGAGAAAAGGATTTAGACTGAACACAAAATAAACGTGACACAAAGAGCAAAGCAAGCATTTTACATCATTCAGAAGGGATGACATTGGCATTACAGCCAATACATGAGAATAAACTCTGTTAATTAAGAAATATATGGAGCAATTAAGATTATTGCAGACAAAATACAAGAAAAGCAGCACATTCAACAAGGTGTTCAGATAGTCTCCATTTCATGTTGCTGAAATAACTGATCTATGCACTTGCAAGACCTTGTAGCAAGTACTTAAAACAGTTTATCAAGTTGAAAGAATTAATTCATCAGGTGGTACAACAGGTTAGTAAGCTTAAGGAACGTGCATGCCACAGAATCACAGAATTATCTGGTTCAGAAAAGACCTTTAAGACTATGAAGTCCAACTATTAACTTAGCACTGCCAAGTCTACCATTAAACCATGTCCTTAAGTGCCATGTCTACATGGCTTTTAAATGCCTCCAGGAATGGTGATTCAACCACTTTCCCAGGCAGCCTGTTCCAACATTTGACAACCCTTTTGGTGCAGAAATTTTTTATAACATCCAATCTAAACCTTCCCTTATTTGTTACTTGGGAGAAGAAACCAACACCCACCTCTCTATAACCTCCTTTCAGATTCTTTACACATTTTGTGCTCTAACTACTAAGTAATTGTGCAAAAGTCTGAGCACAACTCCTTGCTCTGCTCAATCTATAATGAGGGGAACCTCATACTTACCTCCAATTATGGGAGATTTCAAGCTGTAAAGTCCAGTTGCATGTAAGTTGTAGATACTTCTACGTATGTGGGAGAAACAAGATCTCAAACAATGAATATTGCTATTACTTGGCTTGATGCTTCAAAGTACAGGCATCCTTCAAGTCCAGAGTTTAATGCAGGTGAGCATTTAACTCAGACCTATGAATGCCATTCTTAGTCTGTACACTGAACATCAGGGGCTGTTATGCTTAGCTGGGCATTGTCTCTACTGGTTTGGAAAATGTTATAAAAAAAAACCAAAAAAAACAACTAAACAAAGCACTTCATCATTTTATGTGTGTCTCATCACCTCCTCTGTGAGGAAGCTGCCTTTCTTACCTTTGCATATGTCTTTTAGACAGCTGAGAATGAATGAAAATGACCCATTAGATCTAACTGCACCTTACTCTTCTTGGACTGCTCTTTTCCAGAACACAATTGCACCTCTTCTGGAGGTAGCATTGCCAGAAGCAGCCCAGTCTAAGTGATCACTTTCTCAATTCTTTTGAAATTGCCAGCAATATTCCTGGCTTTCAGAAGACATTAAGAATTTGATCCCTGAAAATGTAGCACACCTAAGTGCTTCTGTGAGGGAAAGCTTCAAGCCACTAGCCAGTTTTGACCATATAGATTTTGTCCATAGTTATATGCTTAACTGAAAATATATATTATGACATTCCTGTGAGAAAAAAAAATACAAAAGGAAATTAATCCCATTTATATGGTTGGTGCAAAGCTAGTATGGAGGTTATATAGTGGGAAAATATTTTTTTCTGCTTTTGTCCTGCTTTGCTATTATACTACCACTCATAATCTTTTTGCCTTATTCTTTAATGATCCTTCTTTCCAAAAAAGTTATGAGTGGAATAATACAACCTACATCTTTTAGGACATCTTAAAGGAATGTAGTTAAAAGAAGGTGTTTTTTTGACACTTTTTGAAATCAAGAACGAGCAACTTATCTATCTTTGTACTTCAGGAAAGAGAGGGTAATCCCCTCACAGATCAAACTACAGATTTTTTACATGTATATGTTGATTAGGAGGTTTTGTTTCTTTTTCTTCCATTTGAATTCCATGGATTTTACCAGATATACAAAGACATGATATTGAAATAATGCAGTGTTAAATCCAGCACATTTTGGAAAAAGAAAAGTACCTCTCATGCTGTATTGTTCCAAATAAATCTACAGCCACATTCTCCTACTCTTTGCCAGACACTGTTTTTGCCTGTCTTTAATTTGCAAGTTTTTAGGGAAAGAAAATGTCACTATTTCTTTCTGTAAGTTTACATAAAATGTACTCTTTAGTGCAAGATAGATAACACTTAAAATCTATTCCTGCTGTTTGAACAAGATTGAGAAGACTTGCAGGAAGACAGCTGGCAATGCAGACTTAATAGTTTGATCAGTCAAAGCAGAAGTTCCCAACAACTGAATCAGGTTGATTCCCAGTAATCACCACCAACTGAATGCATTGTGATTTTGAATTATCAGTTGGAAACTGATTTAATGGCATCCCCTGAGCCCTAATCTCTTTCCTAATTGCTTGTGATGTATTTGTCAGGAAAGTGGAGAGCTTTAGAAAGGTTTGGCTTGCTCTGTTGAAATATCTCTTTCCTCATCTAGTGGCATAGACTGACTGGGAATCCAGGAGACTGGGCTTTTGTGTAACTTCCAGACAGATTTAATTATTACTAATTACATAGCAAAACAAACAAAAAAACTTTTCTGCTTTTGTCATGTTTCTGTCCCAAAACAAAATGCAAGCATATGCTTCTGAGAAGGAATGTAGTACTACTTCCACACAGTAAAACTTGATTTGCTGGAGGGTTCCATGATGAAAAACATCTGATCTGTGGTGGACATCTACATTTGAACTAGTTGCCTGAGTCCTCTTTAACAGTCGGGGCCTGGAATGGGGCGGGGAATGATTCATCTCATCCTAGTGCAGGAAATTAAATTATGTGAAATGAATTGTTCTTTAAGTATGTTTACTTCACTCTTCGGCTATGAAAGCAGCTTGGTGAAACCAGCTCAGCTGAAGGCATCTACACTGAAAACATGTACAGCTAGGTTAGCTGAATCATTCTTTGAGGTTTTTGTTTCTATTAGCAAATTAGGCAATGCCAGGGAACGTTCCTGGGTACTGGAATTCAATCAGCTACAATATTCAATTTTTTAAACAGCCCATGGTTTGGTTGTGGTCTATTCCACTCAGGACTCCACCAAACAGTGCTTTGGCAGGGTTTTGAGATGGTTTCGGACTACGCATAGGCCAGCAGCTATTCCTGGTAGGCAATGTGAACGTAGCCACCCTGTCTTTGAATGTAAAAGAGTTTAAAAATACAAATGCAGCTTGGTCCTTGCCAGCTGGCCTCAGTGCCAGGAAACTGTTCAAGTGCTGTTTAATTTCCTACTATAGATGTACCTTCTATATCTGAGTTTGAATGTAATAGTAGGGGACAGCAAGACTTCATAATGAAATGTCATATATTTTCCTCAATGTGTTGTCTACAGCATCTTAGTTTATCCATTAATGGCAAATCTGTACACAAATGAAACCAGTATAGGAAGTTTTAGAGTATTTCTGTAGTACACAGTGTGAATCACAGTGAAACACACTCCTGAATGATGTGATACGTTGGTAACATATATTGTGGCCTAAGTATCTGTGACTGCTCTAATTACTTCAGTGCAGCTCGTGACTGAGGGTCCCGATATGAGGAAAATTACAAGAACAATAAAAGCAATTTTGGTGCAGTCAATTTACTATATTCTATCTATCTTTTTTTTTCTTGTCTAAATTTTAAAATGGAAAAATTAATGAGCCTCATGGGGTGCATTTTAATTAAGCAGCTACTGTACTATTATTCCCCTACTATAATAAGGTGTTTGCCTTTGTACAGTTTAATGGCAGCTTAATTATTACCACTGTAGCAAAATAGCATTGTACACTAGAGGTAGGTTTTTCTGATGCAACCAAGACTTTCATATGTGATATGGAATTAGATGCTTGGAAGCTAGACTTATATATGGATTTTTTTATAGACACTAGTATAGAGTAATTACAGAGGTTTCATCTCCATTCTTGATTTTCATTTCATTTTTGTGTTATTACCAACAATATGAATGTAACACTGAAAGTCTTTTGAAAAACAGAAGGTCTAAGAGTTAGTCCTAACTCTAGAGTGAATTATTCCATGACAATGACATCTGCAAAGCGTATACTTTAATGTGAAACATATATCAAGTAAATAAATTATTCATTTTAAATTTATTAAATTCCTTATATGGAATAGATACTACGGTCTCTGGTTCAAACAAAAAATTACAAAGTCAATGAGAAATGAGAACAGACTGTTTGCAATTTTCTGAGATCATGAGAAACTGCTGAGCCAATTGGCAATTTCAACCCACTTGCTTATTTCTCAATTAACACTCCTGTAAAATAAAGAATAAACAAGCTTTGCTTTGCCTGTTGCTTAATTAGCCATAACAAAACTTTCTGAAGTGTGGTACCTCAGCAATTGAAGGTATCATGGTTCTAGGCATGGCCCTGCCAACAACAATATGAAAAACTTCTGAACCTTGCCAAGACTGTTCCTCAGCAAGGCTGAGGCTTCTCCAAGTTATATGAACCATTTCCTGCAGATGGGTTGGACTTATTCCTTCAAGATAATTTTAAAATGTTATTTATTTATCATATTTTGGTTATCTTCTCTTAACAATACTGTCTTGGGGTTGGTTCTGGAAAAGCTTAGAGAATTGGATCTGGGTTCCATTTTACTTTAGGGCCTCATCTTTCAGTAAATTCCTACAGTTAGTTACACTGTATAGTATAAATAATATTCCACTGATTTTCCAAAAGCATCCGAGATGAAGGAAAAGTGTTCCACAACATCCTTCATGGACTTGCTGCTGGATGGTGGTTTGGATTACCCAGGTGAAAGAGTCAGGTGTGGAAGAACGGATGCCCCTTGGTCAGTGTTCCGCTGAGAACAGGTGGACAGAGAGCAGGTGAGATATTGTGGACTGGGAAGGAAGGGGTGAACATGACCTTTACTTCTTTACTGACTGTCTAGAGCATCTGAGCTAGTGCTGACAGGGAAGTAGTTCAATGCTAATGTAAGCCTGCAGTAAATTAGTAGCATTTGGAAGCAAATGGGAAACAGGAAAGAAATTGTGCCTTAGCATTTCAGAAATTCTCTTGCCTCCCAGGACTTTTCTTGGGTAAGTGCCCCTGAAGAGGAGCTAAGTTAAAATGTGGCTCTTGCTCAGTACCCACTAGCCTTGGGCAGGCAGGAGCTGCAAGGAGACCTGGCCAAAGGCATGTAATGTGCCCATTCTTTTCATCGAGGCCTTTTTAGTAGAAGAGTTCTGGGACTGTGGCTTTATGCCTAACACATATCTAGTATATTTATGTGTACAGATATGCAAATAACCTCCCTGCTTGGAGTTTTGAGGTCCTCCTTGGCTGTAAATATTTCCTCTGACAGCCATGATATTCTAAACACATATTCGCCTTGCAAGAACAGCAATACTAACTGTAATACAAACTTGGCTCAGACATGCTCCCTGTTTTCTTAGATTAAACTCCTTTTTCCAGCTGCATGTATTTTAGGGTCTGATCAACTTTATTGTTGGCTCTCGTGCTTCCAAAGGGTAATGAAAACTTGCGGAGAGCACATAGTTTGTGCAGTAATGAAAAAGAGCGGGAAGTCTCTTCAATAAGAGGTTCAGTTACTGTGGCATGCATAGTGACACCTCTGAGCACATTTGCGTTAAAATTATAGACTCTCTTTTAAGAAACAGACAGAATAGGAAATGCTGATGAGGAAATTCACAAATCAAGCTAGGAAAAATTGATTTGAGGCCTCTCCACACAAACACTGTCCATCTGTAATTGTGTGCAGAACCATCTAGGTAGTTTCCAAGCATTTCAGGTTTTTCTAGCATTTGTTCTGCATTTGGTTAGGCCTGCTTGCTCACTTATTGGAGTCTAATACATGTTGCATGATAGAAGACATGTCCAAGAAGCCTACCATCCACTTTGTAAACCAGCAGCATTTCTCACAACTTCCAACCAACCATCTAAATGCAATTCATTCTCAGTTGTCAAGCTCCATTGGCATCGTGGGAGAGAAATTGAGATGGGAGAGACTTTAATCAGCTCTCTTTTATTGCTAATGGCCTTTGGAGAGACTGCCATTCATGAAGGCTGTCCTTTGGCTAAAACTGTTCACTGGTAGAACAGGAGATCCCAATTCAAAGACTCTTTTAGACTACATAGGAGTCAGTTTGCATCCAAATAGCTAGAACAGCCAGTACCAGGCTTAATATACCCTCACTCCCTATACACAGATCTAGCTGCTGCACTTACTGGTCTTGCAGGTGGTCTAGTTTGTGAGTTTGTGGGAAGAGAAGCTCAGGGGAGTGGGGTGTGTTCACTCATGGCCATATGAGTATTACGCTTAAAAGAAGATGCCAGGCTGGAAATGGGCAGGAGGGAGAGAGTAATGTTTGTGCCGGAAACTTTCATTAAGTTTCACCTTTGTTTTTGCAGATCTATGGTTCTTTATTCCTTTAGAAAGACTTGTGCAAATTGAATGCCAAATGGAAACCTGAACTTGCAGTATTTGGTGCTCAACTTCTAATTCCTTTGGATAATTTTAAGTAAGCATGTGTGCAAGCAAGTCAATGGGTAATCAGGCTCCTCATGTAGGTAGGTAAGTATCTTCCACTTTAGAAGTCAAGCAAACAAATTGTGTGATGTGGTTCCTTTGAAGGCATTTCATTTTGCTTTTTTAGCCGGTTCTCTGAAAAAACAGGAATAGTGCCAGGCCTTCTCAAATGGAGAATGAAGGTACACAGTTCTTATTTTGGGCTGTGTTTTCTTGGTGGAAGGGACAGAAAGAAAAAATTTCAAGGAGGTGCAAATAAGAATGAACAGATGAAAAAAAAGTTAATTTCTGGTTAAATGTTTCAGTCAAGATTTTTCCATATGAAGGATCTTCTATTTAAATTTCCTGATATAATATTACAATGTGAACTTTCTGATGTCTACCTGAGAAGAATATTAATATCTACATGTTTTGGTAGTTTAGCATTGGAGATTGCACATTAATTTTGATTTTTAAATGACATTTTAGCATTCTTAAGTCAAATATTTATTTTCTACTCTCCACCCCAAAGCTACTCCCTACCTTCCTTAAAAAAAAGTTCTCAAGAAAAAAAAAACAAAAAAGAAAAATTAACACCTTTGAATGTCGTTTTCAGAAGAGCTTTGCTGGGTTAGTACTAACTCCATTCTCTGTTCTTCTTTTCCTTCTCTGAGATTTTAATCTCCATCTTTTTCTGTTGATTTTTTAAAATTATTTTTGTAAATGACACACCTAATCTTTTTGTTTTTATTGTGTTACTATTGCAGCAATATTACCAGTGGCTGTTGAATTTTATTTTCATGATTCCCTTTACTGTGATTCCGGACATATGGCATGTGAACTTTTTAATACTGCTTGTTTACTGCATGCCTTTCTAATCATACTAGTCCCCAAAACATGAGTAACACTATCACGTCAGGTAAACCAAATCAGCAACCGCGAGTCTGGGTGATTATTTCTCTTATGCTTCCCAACAGACACATGCTTTTGAGAACAGCAGCCTGGGTTGTTTGTACCTTCAAAGGGACTGTGTGGGTAAACCTGGGCGGCATATAACAAAGGTTTTGTTTCAAAAAGACAGCAGCAGGAAGTGGAGAATCAGGATACTACCCCCAGGCAAAAGAATGCCTCTTGGCCTGGGAATTAAAGATGCTGTTGGTAGGATGGGTCTTGATTCTTGAACTCGCCTACCAGAATGGTCCTTCTGTATGGTTGGGACCCAGGCCAGATCCCAGCCTGATACGCCCTGTTCTGTGGCTCTGGAGATTATGACCAAGTTTGGCACCATCTCTGTCAGCAATTAAAAGGAGCTTTGGCCTAGAGCTTGAATATGATTACCATAAGCGTCTGCTACAGTAAATATTTCATTAATGTGTCTGTCTCCTTCTCAATCTAGGTCCCACATATTTTATTTCACATCTTAAAATAATAATTTCATGTCGTCTACTGCAACTTTCAACCCATGATCTCAAAGCAACTGGCAGACTTCAGAAAATGTGTGCCAATTCCTGTGGCCCTTTGACTGCATCCCTTCAGTGAAAACTTGTAATTGGGTTTTCCTTGAGAAAGGAATGAGGATGTTCTGTCAGAGTCTGCTGCTGCAGCAGCCGATGCTAAAAGTGAGTCACCTTTAAGGAAAGGGCAACAAGGGCTGCATGCACAGAGGCAGGGACAAGAGCGGGGAGCAGAAGCTTTATAAAGCATCTCTCAAGTATGGCATGACAGCTGAGGGCTCAGTGTGGAGAATAGGAAGCTTGTCTTAAGCAGAAGAGGACTTCTGTCTGTCTACAGAGAAGCCACCTGGGATTTTCCCTGCCCAGAAGCGGCCAACAATTCGTATCGGTGACTGCCTGGAAGTCTGTCCTCACGACTGGCTGCCGCTTACTGAACACATTGTGCGCGAAATGACTGTTCTTCACTTGGTACAAATATGTTCCTATGGTATGTCAGACTTAGTACAAATTCCCTAAATCCTGAGTAGATGGGAATAGAGGCAATTATATGAAGTTCCACATGTTGTAAAAATAGCACTGCTTAAAAGCATTTAGTATTATTAGACTGGATTTCCCAGAAGAAGAAATACTGCTCTGAATGTAAGATCGCTTTATGTTTTTAGCCTCTTAAATCCATCTTCTTGTTACAAATTTCCTGCTTTTTTTTTTTTTTTTTTTTTTTTTTTTAACCTCTGTTTCTACAATGGAGCTGAACAGTTGTGGATGTTTCTGTTAACGTTAGTACATATATTTCCTGGTCAAGGAAGTCAGTACCTATCCAATTGCATATATTTAACCAGCTCACTAAAAATGGAGCTTAAAAATGATGTAAAAAGGGATATGTCTGTGTGTAGGGGGATGTGAGTGAGAACGTAGCTCTGTCCCTGAGCCCTGGTAATTTACATGCAGTAACATCATAAACCTGTCTCAGTGTGGGAGGCTCCGTGAACATAGCATGAATCTGTCAAATTCCAGTCTCTCTGGTATACTTGGCGCCTGTTCAAAATCTTCTATAGACTGAAAAAAGTATCCCAAGAAAACCATATCCCAGATATATAAATTAGACACCACAGAGTGCAGTGATAAGCATTTCACGAGCATATAAGGGGGTATTTGCTTTCTTCTTTGCCTATGTTTCACTTCCTACAGATTTCCCCTGATTATAAACCTGCCTGCTTTATCTGCAATGGGCTCTGCATCAATATTGTCACCTGCAGACTGGTGACTCTTCATAGGACTGCTTCCACCGGAAAGAAACAATAAATCGCAATAAAACTTTTATCTATGCACTTGGTCAAATGCAATTTGCTGGGAGTTTGAAAAGCCACATCTGTTCTGTATACAATTTGTATTGCCATTTGTTACACAGATGTGTAACAAGACAAATACCTGTCCGGGCTTACATGTGATTCAGAAATGCATATGTTAATCATGCTGGTGGAAGGAGGTGAAGGAAAAGACAATAAATCAGCCTACAAATGGTTTCACTTGGAAAGGTCTAACAGAACAGGGTTATTTTTATCCTAGGATGCTTTTAATTTGAATCAAAAATGCTTTACCACATGTTCTGCCAGCAGTTCAAAAGGATCGGTAACAAACATTTAATCTTTTTTATTCTGAGATTGGCACTAAGCCCTCATCAAAAAGCGTATGCAGTCAAACAGCTTATCTCCACTGAGCTGTTTCCCTTAATGTGTTCCTAATTATAATCCTATATATTGCTCACTGTGGCCGATTGAACAATATGGCAGTAATTTCTTTACAGGCTTCGCTGTTCTTTGAACTGGGAGTACAGAGGGCTAGAACGGAACCAGATCAATGGGATTTGAGCGCAGGGGAATCCAGCCAGATGCAATCTCTGGAGAATGCATTTCCAGCTGTTCTCCAGAAAGGGACTGGGGCAGACAGCTGGTAACTGTGCAGCCCCTTTCACACAACCCCATGGTTCTGTGCTGCAAGGTGTAGTCCTTCTTATCTTTATTGCGTTCTGTACCTCTGGGGAGGGACTCACCCAAATTCCACGCAAAGGGTGTTTTTTAACAACAGGGATTGAAGTAATAGGCTACCCACTCCCTCCTCTTCAGATTTCATTAGGCTCTTAAAAAGTTTCTGAAGGAACATTTGAATCAAACTTGGGCAAATGTTTCCATAGCTGAAAGCTGTAATGTAAAGCTGAGAGGAAGTGAAAGTATTTGTGCTATGGTTTTAGGTATGTTTGTTTGTGGAGGGCTTTGGTCTGAAAAGTTAAGCCTTTTATTCTAAAAGTGCCTGTAGCCTTAGGAATTGCACCTTTCTGCCTCCTTTTCCCTGTATGCACACCTGGTTCATGAAGAACATGTATGGTTGTAACAGGACAGTTATTCAAGTAAATTAAAATAGTTATAGCTGAAGTTCTGTTTATGCCCAGAGAATTCTTTGTGTTTGGCAGCTTCCACTTAGCTCTGATGGTAGATAACAAGAGAAAAAAGCTGACAATTAAGGATTTGGTGCATCCATGCTTTTGGTAAAGTTTCCCCTTGTAGGACACATTCATTCCTTCCTGATCAGTGTACTCACTTCCTTCAATATGAAGCAAAACAGAATGTAGTGTTTGATCTTTAAAACAAAGCTGATCAGCAAACTCCTTAGGCTGTCTGTGCGTAAGTTGCAAACTGGGTAGTCTGGGGCTATGCATCAGCTTTCAGGGAAAAAAGGAGCATTGTACAAAGTACTTCTAAGTGACCTTCCAATTCCTCTGGAAGGGGTTTGAGCAGGCACTGCCTGCTGCCATAGCCCCAAGCCTGGAAATTGGGAAGTGGTATGTTTCATATGTGAATGTTGCTGGTGTTAGAAGGACTGAAAGGCAAATGAACTCATTTTTATCACCCCCAAAAATCCAAATTTACTTTCTTTAACCTCTCTCATATTTTGTTGGGCTTATTTACTGACACTGCATAGGGGCATATGGAAGTAGTATTAGAGACGCAGGTGCCAGAGCTGCTGGCACTCCATCTGTGCCTTGTGAAATGGGGCTACACACCCACTGGCATCAACTGCTGCAATGAGGGGTAGACACTGGGCAGCACTGAGGAGGATGGAGGTGGATATGGGTCCCTGCAGAAAGTCTTTCTGATCCACTGCTCACTAGAGTCACCATTTCATGATAATGTCAGGCGTCGGACCTCCTTCTGCCTGGGTAACGTCTTCACTTCCACTGACATGTGGCAAATTGTTCTGAACTTCTGGTTTGAAGGTTTCATAACACCCATTTATTCTGCAGCTGGGTCTGACTGCCTTTGCCAAACTGCTGAGAGCTCCACAGTACCCCACTTGCACTGTTTTAAAGGCCTGGTATCTGTTAAGTCAAAGTGCAGAAGAATATCACTTGAAAAGCAGTACTTCTTAACACACCATTGCACATACTTCTTCCTGAGGATGTTCAATTGGTGTATGAGGCTCACTGAGGTTCCCAATCAATAAAAAGACTGTTGCTTTCATAAGGTGACACTGGTTTTGTTTTTTGCTTTCATGTCTTGTGTCTCTAATCCCTCAGCTTTGGGAGTCACAGCCTACTGGGCACCTTAGTTTTCCCCCTTCAGACGGGACACTGTTTGCCCATAGTTCATATCTGTCTAGGGTGCCAACTTTATAAGACTGCAAGACATTTCACTGGTCACTACTTCTGTTCACGTTCATTTCCCCCCCCCCCCCCCAGTCCCAGCACTATTGTCATAAAATGTATTCAGATACCAAATTATATTTTATGATACACAATGTTATCTTTTGCCATAACTGCCTTTTATGTACTATGAAGTTACCAGTGACTTTGTTTCAACTTCAAATAAAAAGATGGAAAAACAAATTCTTGCTGAATGTTGATCCCATCACTTTTGTGAAGTCCTCTAGAAAGTGTATCTTTCATGTGACCGTCATGTCATTCTGCAAAACATTCATTTATAATTGAAAGATTATTTCTTGTGGAGTGGGTATTTCTGGGGCTGTTTTAGCTGTGAGAACAACCTTTTAGGATGTTTTATTAACTAGTATCTTCGCACAGACAAAAGCTTGAAATTTTTTATACTGTTGACCAAGGCCAAAACTCCCTCTATTTAAGCAGATAAATAATTGTTCTTTAGAATTTGCAATGAATAAAACACTGATTGTCAGTTAGAAGACCAAGACAATAACCCATTTGCAGAATCTTCTAAAGACATAGTGTTGCTCCTCATGACATTACATTTCAGGACTGATGTTTCTTAGCCTCAGTTTCCCATGTCTCTTGAATAGATTTGTGCTGTAGTAGTCCCAAGTAGTCAGTTTAGGCTGTTAGACTAAGCATGTTTACATAAATCATCATTTCAAAGAATTTTGTACCAGTTTCACATCTATTAAGACATGCCTACTACTGATGGCCTCAACTTTGATGTGACCTACCTGAACACTTTCCTATGTTACTGTCTCACCCACATATATTATTGTCTTCACATAGAAGTTGTATTTCTACTTGTTTAGATTTATGCCAGCAGCTCCATCTTTTCCAAATCTTCTGGTTATGTTGTACAACTTTTTCTTCCCATAGTTTAAAGTAATTTTTATAGTCTTTTGTATCCTCAATACCAACACAAAATGTTACATTTTGCAGTCAAACCCCTCAGGGGCTGGAAACAACCCAAATGGTAGTCTGCAGAAAAAGTATTTCTCAAAAGGACTGTTGAGTGTGAACAAATATCTTCTATTTTCCTTAGGGCACCCTGTTGAAAGCTATTTGGCATTATCCTTGTTCCCCAATATATCTCCTCTCATAGGTAGAGGAAAATTGTCCCATTTTATACAACTAATTCTTCAGATCTAACAATAGGCAGAGATTAGCCTCTTTTTAAGCCTAAAGGGCTAGCAAATGTATACAGTCTAGTGGTTCATTTTTATGGTATGACTCCCAGAGCAATAAACAACATAGTCTGTCTTAGCATAAGAGGATCTTTCCTCTGTGTACAAGTTGCTGAATACTTGGCTCTTTCAGCCCTATTCCCAGTTCTGCTGAGACTTCCTATTCCTACTCCACTTTCTTATAGTGGTTTGAAACTTCTCACCAAAGTGTCAGACAATATCCACCTTTAGTAAATTTCATTTTAAAGCTAGAGATTTTGTTGCCTGTCAAACTAACTGTTTTGTTAATTATGATTTCTAGCTTCTTCATATGAATTTTTCTCCCCCTCACCCCTTCTTTCAGATTCCCATGACCTGTTTTCTATCAAGGAGTTGTCTGTTCAAATTGCAAGCTTCTTAGCATCAGGTCAGTCACAAATTGCTATGTTGGTTTTGCTCTCCTCCTGCATCATCTCTTAGATAGGATTCATGTTTCTGTAAACCTTAGATTTCTTATTACCTTTCCAGGACTAGCCTTAGATGACTGGAAACTACTTAAACCACCAAGTGCTTCAGAACCAGCTGTTGTAAAAATAGGCTGTTTTCTGAATTTCATTGTCTTGAATGTCACTCATATCTCAGAGATGCAGGATGAATGGTCTGTTTCAACTTGATCCAGCTACATCCCAATTTTTTGAGAGCTACGTGTTTAACAGACATTCTGACTGCTGCACTATTCCAACATTCACATGGTGAATTTTGTTAATTTCTTATTGTTTTAGCATATGATAACCATATGATAATCGCTGACCAGATTTACAAAGGATATAGCATCTGACTCAAGACCCAGTCAAACATAAAAATTTCCATTTGCATATTACGTGACTTTTAGTTAAATAATTTTATAGCTAGGCAGTTAAGTCATGTTTGGATACAAACCCTTTTTGTTATATGTTGCCATTAAAAAAATGTACAACTTGTGAGCAACAAGTGGATTGAGTGCAGGATTCAGGACACCCGCACTTCCATCCCTGGTAGAGAGGGACTAATTTTCTAATAAAGACTCACTAAATTTTAAAAAGCATAATTAGCATGGCTAGCAAGGATAAGAACTCCTAACTTCCCTTATAAAGGACTGTTCTAATCACAATAACAAGATGTGTCTTTATTTTCTCTTGGACTTGCAAACATCAAATTCTTCTTTAAGAAATGGCATAGCTTCACGAGGAAGAATGTATTGTGGCCTTATCCTGGCTTACTATAGCCTTTGCTGCAGTGGCTAAGACTGTCTTCTGGGAAATAAAAAGCAGGAAGTTTTGAATCCCCTCAGGTGGAATTTTATTCCTGTTTTCTCATTTCCCAGATAAATGTTTTAACTGTTCGTGACTGCCTCTTCCTTCTGCTGTTTTCATATTGGGTGATTTAATGGCATACTGCAGATTTTGTCTTTCTCCTCCCACATTTCCTAATAAAGTGTCTTGAAAGCAAAATTGCCATTCATTTAGATTAAATTCAGTTCAGGACTAGGCTAGATTCATTCCACCAAACCTAAGAATTTAACTGTGGAGATTAGATGGCCCTAAACTTCACCTATATTCAAAAGATCTCCCCATAGAGAGAGAGTAGGATGACAAGGCTCCTATTTTAGATATTTCTCAGCTATGTGATTGAAGGTAAGTCACTATAATCCAGGCCTAAGGTGTGTCATTTTAGGCCTTTAAGGCTCTAGTTCAATACTGAACTTAAGCACTTGCTTAAGTACACTCCTATTTGGAAAAGCACGTAAGCACATGCTTGCAGTTAAACACCAACAACTTAGACATAGAATCCTGGAATAAATCATCTTTTTCATGACTACCAACTGTGACATATTTTTTAAAAGAGAAATGAGTCCTGCACTTTTATTTTTCTGAAGTGATTTTAAATCTCCCTATGGTAATAAAATATTTCCTACTAAGCTAAACCTTATTAACTTTCTCAGATTTCGATGTTGTATTTCCGTCCTGTCTTTCTGGTTTGGAAAATTTTTGAAGTTTACAATTCTATCCACGTTAGTTTGGAAAGCTGACATTATATGTTGTATGCAGATCACTGGTTATCTTTGAAGAGATAATCTGGTTGTACTTGAAAAGATAAACTATAACAGATTGACTACAGGAATTGCAGCACATGAAAAACTGTTCCACTTTGGTTTTGCAAGTTGGGTAACCCAGCATATCAATAGAAGCATATGAAGTATTTAGTCTTGTTTGATCTTTCAGTGGAACTACTCAGTCATCTTACTAGTTAGTAAAATCCATGTTCTTTGGTTAATGAAAGTCTAGCAGTCACATTTGAGATTCTCTGAAAGAGCTGATGTGATTTTTCTAAGCATAAAATATTTATAAGATAGAATAACTGCAGAGATTGGAGTACATTTATAAAATATAACCTGAGGAAAGATCTACCTATTCCCCAAATATAGGGACAGATTATGCACCAGCTAAACCAAAAGAAAAACTCCACTTCAGGTGTTGGAAAAGCAGATGAGACCACTGGGCAGTCTGAACCCTCTTGACTCCAAAGGGTCAGAATTTCAGCCTCTGTTGCCTTCCTAACATGGAGCTTGCAGCAAGACAAAACTGTATGCTTGATTTCCCCATCCCTCCCGGCCAGAAACCTGAGGAGCCTCTCCCCTCTCTAGTGCTCCAGCTACACTTTCTTTTCCAGACGTGCTGCTTGTTTCCCTGGGTCCCTTTCACTGACTTCCTCTGAGCTAAAAATGCAGCTTGTCTCCTCCTGGTCTTTCCTCACTCCAGAGTGGGCCCCCTTCCACCCTGTATTAGCATCTCCATAAAGAGCTTCTCCAGGCCCTTTTTCGAAGCCAGCTTAGGCATTTCTGTTCGTAAAGAGAGACCAAGGTATTTCCCTAAGGAGGGAAATATTGAAGTGAATGTCTACTTTGGCGGTATGATCGCTATTTGGATTATGGTAGAAACCAAAGTTAGACACTATCTGATAGGCAGCCATCGAGCCTGAAATCGTTTTGCGTGTGAGAACGATTACATTTTAATCTGTATTGTACCCGGAGATGGTCCACTGAAGTTGTCATATTCATCTTGATGAAAATGTAACTAAATAAGATCAAAATGAAACAGCTGAGGCAGAGGGTTTTATAACTGGCGCCAAAACAAATCTATGGGAACAGATTTTTTCCACCTAGATTGTTTCAGTCTAAACAGACTGAAAAGTTTTCCCCCTAGTAAGAGAGAAGCCATTAAATAAGCGATTTTAATAGCTCAGTCACCCCCAATTTATTTGGTGTTCCTTTGAGATTATCGAATGAAACAAAAATAGTACCTATAGAAAGTAATGAATACAGAACATACTTTCACACTTTCCAGAATTTCTCTCCATGCTGCTCAGCCTCATTTCCTTATTTTTAAAAATAAATAAATTAACATTAATTTTCAGTGTTCACAGCATGCCATATACATCAGTTAAAAAAGAAAAAGAAAAATGGTTAGTAAATTCTTTTTAATGGAATGCAACATGTGCTGCCCCTTCTGTGAACTCACCACTCATTCAGGAAATTGATTTGTCAAGATGTAAAATAAAAATGCATCATTTCATCACATTTTTAGAAAATATGGGTCCAATCTCACAAGATGCAGGGAAGGCTCAACTCCCTTAAAGCTTTTCAATGGAAGCACTTAGCACCTCACAGTAACAGGCTGATTTTACATGTCGTTTTAATGATCCCTTTAATAGTTCATTCTGGAACTAGCAACGCCAAGCATTGCAATGCCTAATGCCCTTGTTGGGCCTGGCTCTGAGCCAGCTTTATGCTTTGCAGTTTATTTGTACCCAACAATCTCACCTTAAAAAATATTTGTTTTCCCCGGGACGCAGGTGTTGATATAGCTGCATTGTAGGTAGGATTCCTGGATCAGGCTGTAAATCAGTGCATGGTGCTGACTGGGGAACAGAGTCCAGGCCTTGGGGCGGATCAGAACGGTTGCTCCCCTCCTCCTCTGCAGTGATCCTGTGCAGCCCAAGAGCGGTCCAAGAAAAGCAGCTTGTACAGGCACTGTAACGGCTGGAACACCTTGCTAATATTGATTTTCATACAAGAGGGGTAGATACATCAGGCCTGACTTTCAACACCTTACACAAATTTTATACCAGAGCAACTGGACTTTATTGAAACTTTGCTGGCATAAAACTGATACTACACAACAGACAATATGGCTCATTGCTACAGCTTTTTTTTTTTTTTTTTTTTTTTTTCAATATGAAAACCAAAAGTTATCTCTGCTGTATTTTACAATATGACAGTCCAGACTCATTTATGGACCCCTGATCCATCTGGTACTGTAATCTCCAAGGACACATGATGTACCATACAATTATTATTCTCTGGTACTAATAATCAATCATCTCTGAACGTGTATCATAGAGAGCTATTCTCTTGTGATCCCATCATATCTTTAATTTGTATTTAGTATTTTATACCTTGAGCTTTAACCTTCCTCCCTGTTGATGTCTCTCCAATGACTTCCATCAATTCCTTCTGCTAAATGTAAGGTTTTTGAGTTCGTAATTTTTTTCTGCAGTATTGACAAAAACACTTCTTTTTTTTAAAGCTTCATCACCTGCATCCTCATCTGTCTGTACACCTTTTTCAAGTGACATCTGGACACCTGCCAAATACTGGAGTCCCACCCAATACTTCATTTAATAAGTTTTCAATTAATGATTATTATAAAATTAATTATTATTATGGGAGATAGCAAATGTCTTCAAGCTAGCAATTACGCACCATATGATTTTCAGCAAAGTGTGAGAAAAGACCAAATATACTGAATGCAGCATTGGAAAAATCCCTAGGATTTTTAGAACAAACCCCTACCTGATCCCTCTCTATGGTAATTGTTCACATAGGATGACAGAACTTGACTTAGAATGATAAAGAAAATAATGGATATTCTGGAGTGGCTACCAAATAGTGATGTTGGTAACTGGCAGCTGCTGTTCTCTCTGGCTGCAGATCTCAACCTGCAGCCCTCTGGGTTCCTGGGTCACATGTGCCTGCCACAAGGTCAAGAAAACTCAAATTCCAGAAAATCTGAGATAATGAGAAAGGTTTTTTGAGCTTGCTTACTCACTACTTTTCATAAAAAACATATTTATCTGAAAAGTGCTAACTTTTCTAAGTATAAGCACTAAGTACCACTTTTTTTTTTTTTTTTTTTTTTTTTTTTTTTTATGGATTAGGAATCATAGAATCATAGAAAGAGAGAATGGTTTGAGTTGGAAGGGACCTTAAAGATCATCTTGTTCCTACCCCCCTGACATGGGCAGGGTCACCTCCCACTAGACAAGGTTGTTCAGCTTCTTCTGAACCTTCACACTAGACCAGGTTGGCATCTACAGCTTCCCTGGGCAACCTGTTCCAGTGACTCACCACCTTCACAGTAAAGAATGTCTCCCTGATATCTAATCTAAATCTCCTGTCTTCCAATTTAAAACCATTATCCCTCCCACTATTGATACACTCCCTGATAAAGAGTATTTCCACATCTCTCCTGTCGGCCCCCTTCAGATACTGGAAGGCTGCTATCAGGTCTCCCCGGAGCCTTCTCCATGCTGAACAACCCCAACTCTCTCAGCCTATCCTCACAAGAGAGGTGCTCCATCCTTCTAATCATCTTCATGTCCCTCCACTGGACTCACTCCAACAGGTCCATGTTCTTCTTATGTTGGATGCAGTACTCCAGGCGGGGTCTTGTCAGAGCAGAGTAGAGGGGTAGAATCACATCCCTTGACCTGCTGACCTTCTTTTGATGCAGCCCAGAATGTGGTTGGCTTTCTGGACTGCAATAAAACTTTGCTGGCTTATGTTGAGCTTCTCATTCACCAACATCCCCAAGTCCTTATCCTCAGGGCTACTCTCAATCCATTCTCTGCTCAGCCTGTATTTGTACTTGGGATAGCGCCAGTCCATATACAGTACCTTGTACTTGACCCTGTTGATTTTCATGAGGTTTGCATGGGCCCACCTCTCAAGCTTGTTAGATCCCTCTAGATCGCATCTCTTCCCTCCAGCATGTTGACCACACCTCACAGTTTGGTGTCTTAGACAAACTTGTTGAGGGTGTACTCAATCCTGCTGTCTCTGCCACCAACAAAGATGTTAAACAGCACCATTTCCATTCCTGAGGAATGGCACTTGTCAGTTGTCACCACTTGGACATTGAGCTGTTGACTGCAACTCTTTGATTGTGGCCAGGCAACCAACTCCTTATCCACTGAGTGGTCCATCCATCAAATCCATGTCTCTCCAGGAAACATGAATGTTGCTATTTTTATGTAGGATGTGATCTATTTCATGTGTGATTCAGCACAATAAAGAAGTGAAAATTAAGTTAATAACACCAGGAAAATCCTGTGATCTTCACTCTGATTTAACACAAGCAGACTAGCTCTTGTCCATTCAAGGGAAATTATGTGAGTCGGGTCTGAGTAAAACCTGAATAAGGTCCTTCAGGACTTGGTTCACAGTAACTCAGAATTTCCTTTCTATTATTAGCCCAGTGATTTCAGGAAAAGGAGTAAGCAGAGACAGGGTGTGTTCTGTGGGATAGTGGTAAAATTTTAAGATCAAAGACTATTAGAAATTTCTTAAGATGGGTTTTCTGTGCCAGTGTAGGGCATGTTAGATACTGAACTTCTAGGTGATATATTTGTAAGTTGACAGTTACCCGGATGAACATGTAAGACAAGCCAAACTGATCCTTGAAAATATGAAGTTGCCTTTTTTTTTCTTTATTCATAGTTCTCTCTGACAGATAAGCTGTCCAGCAAAACGATATTGAGAAGTTTAAAAAGCAAACTAGGAATGGAAAGAGTCTGGCACAAGGTGCAAAAGTGGAACTACATGAATATTTCAGAGTCTTCTACAACTTGTACATACATAACACCTCAACTACTAGTCTATGAGGAATGTGCAGCAAGAGTTGACAGGTAATGTTTTATTTCAGAGCAGGTAGTGGTTGGTATAGTGCATTCAGTACATGGTATGGTGATGGCTGTGGTGTGACTTACACTGTTAGAACAAGGCTGTGGTGTGGCATTTGGCCAGTGGTTGAAGTGAAGACTGAAAAGCAACAACAGTATCCTGCCAAAATCTGGTATTGTCCCACAGGCTTTTCATTTTATTCCAAAGGTCATAACATAATGTATTCAGCCAAATCTGCTTCAAAAAATTCCCACTCAAGGCAAAACACTTCTTGACAGAATAAGTGCTATGTTGATTTTTTAATAATTTTTTTTTTTGCAAATTTTCTTTGTACAGAAATAGGCTCATAAAGTAATGTCTGTGTGCAAGAAGGTAAAATCCCGTGAAAAATGTGGCACTGTAAATGGATAAATCTTGTAGCTCAGCAATTTGTGACAATGTTTTACATAGGAGGAAATCCTCTGTGACATGTATCTGATAATGGGATCATTTCATATAAGGGTGCTTACTGTATGAGGGCTCCACTGTTTGCAGCGCCATACAATGGAGTACATTAGCAGCACAGCACTAGTTTAATACCAGGCATTGAAGGCTGAGCCCTGCTTTTAGTTATNGGAAGGGATCTTAAAGATCATCTTGTTCCTACCCCCCTGACATGGGCAGGGTCACCTCCCACTAGACAAGGTTGTTCAGCTTCTTCTGAACCTTCACACTAGACCAGGTTGGCATCTACAGCTTCCCTGGGCAACCTGTTCCAGTGACTCACCACCTTCACAGTAAAGAATGTCTCCCTGATATCTAATCTAAATCTCCTGTCTTCCAATTTAAAACCATTATCCCTCCCACTATTGATACACTCCCTGATAAAGAGTATTTCCACATCTCTCCTGTCGGCCCCCTTCAGATACTGGAAGGCTGCTATCAGGTCTCCCCGGAGCCTTCTCCATGCTGAACAACCCCAACTCTCTCAGCCTATCCTCACAAGAGAGGTGCTCCATCCTTCTAATCATCTTCATGTCCCTCCACTGGACTCACTCCAACAGGTCCATGTTCTTCTTATGTTGGATGCAGTACTCCAGGCGGGGTCTTGTCAGAGCAGAGTAGAGGGGTAGAATCACATCCCTTGACCTGCTGACCTTCTTTTGATGCAGCCCAGAATGTGGTTGGCTTTCTGGACTGCAATAAAACTTTGCTGGCTTATGTTGAGCTTCTCATTCACCAACATCCCCAAGTCCTTATCCTCAGGGCTACTCTCAATCCATTCTCTGCTCAGCCTGTATTTGTACTTGGGATAGCGCCAGTCCATATACAGTACCTTGTACTTGACCCTGTTGATTTTCATGAGGTTTGCATGGGCCCACCTCTCAAGCTTGTTAGATCCCTCTAGATCGCATCTCTTCCCTCCAGCATGTTGACCACACCTCACAGTTTGGTGTCTTAGACAAACTTGTTGAGGGTGTACTCAATCCTGCTGTCTCTGCCACCAACAAAGATGTTAAACAGCACCATTTCCATTCCTGAGGAATGGCACTTGTCAGTTGTCACCACTTGGACATTGAGCTGTTGACTGCAACTCTTTGATTGTGGCCAGGCAACCAACTCCTTATCCACTGAGTGGTCCATCCATCAAATCCATGTCTCTCCAGGAAACATGAATGTTGCTATTTTTATGTAGGATGTGATCTATTTCATGTGTGATTCAGCACAATAAAGAAGTGAAAATTAAGTTAATAACACCAGGAAAATCCTGTGATCTTCACTCTGATTTAACACAAGCAGACTAGCTCTTGTCCATTCAAGGGAAATTATGTGAGTCGGGTCTGAGTAAAACCTGAATAAGGTCCTTCAGGACTTGGTTCACAGTAACTCAGAATTTCCTTTCTATTATTAGCCCAGTGATTTCAGGAAAAGGAGTAAGCAGAGACAGGGTGTGTTCTGTGGGATAGTGGTAAAATTTTAAGATCAAAGACTATTAGAAATTTCTTAAGATGGGTTTTCTGTGCCAGTGTAGGGCATGTTAGATACTGAACTTCTAGGTGATATATTTGTAAGTTGACAGTTACCCGGATGAACATGTAAGACAAGCCAAACTGATCCTTGAAAATATGAAGTTGCCTTTTTTTTTCTTTATTCATAGTTCTCTCTGACAGATAAGCTGTCCAGCAAAACGATATTGAGAAGTTTAAAAAGCAAACTAGGAATGGAAAGAGTCTGGCACAAGGTGCAAAAGTGGAACTACATGAATATTTCAGAGTCTTCTACAACTTGTACATACATAACACCTCAACTACTAGTCTATGAGGAATGTGCAGCAAGAGTTGACAGGTAATGTTTTATTTCAGAGCAGGTAGTGGTTGGTATAGTGCATTCAGTACATGGTATGGTGATGGCTGTGGTGTGACTTACACTGTTAGAACAAGGCTGTGGTGTGGCATTTGGCCAGTGGTTGAAGTGAAGACTGAAAAGCAACAACAGTATCCTGCCAAAATCTGGTATTGTCCCACAGGCTTTTCATTTTATTCCAAAGGTCATAACATAATGTATTCAGCCAAATCTGCTTCAAAAAATTCCCACTCAAGGCAAAACACTTCTTGACAGAATAAGTGCTATGTTGATTTTTTAATAATTTTTTTTTTTGCAAATTTTCTTTGTACAGAAATAGGCTCATAAAGTAATGTCTGTGTGCAAGAAGGTAAAATCCCGTGAAAAATGTGGCACTGTAAATGGATAAATCTTGTAGCTCAGCAATTTGTGACAATGTTTTACATAGGAGGAAATCCTCTGTGACATGTATCTGATAATGGGATCATTTCATATAAGGGTGCTTACTGTATGAGGGCTCCACTGTTTGCAGCGCCATACAATGGAGTACATTAGCAGCACAGCACTAGTTTAATACCAGGCATTGAAGGCTGAGCCCTGCTTTTAGTTATTGCATCAGCAGGAGTTAAAGAAGCCTTGTTCTAAAAGTAAAGGCCAGAGAGGCAGGGTTGAGAACTAGCAAATACTGAAGAGTGAGGCTTTTTTGCATAAATTGGACCAGATTCCCTTTCCATTGCTGTTTTTACATACTGACTTGAGCTTCATATTTAGAAAAACACTCTTCACAAACTGCTAGTTTTGAAAATCAGATCTATTTTTCCATCTCTCTAGGTTCTTTCACTTCATTACCTAAGTGCCTCCATCATCCTAAGTATCTAATACCTCTCATTATCGTAGTGAGTCATTTAGGGGTTGGTTATTTAATATCATTAATTTATTATGAATAAATATTAGGGCTAGAATCTACATTTGCTCTGGAAAATGGAAAGCTTTTTTAATTTCTGAGGTCTAGATTACTTAACAGCATATGAAACCACTGAAAAGGCTTTACAAAACCCCCTGAGAGTGAAATAAACAGCAGCTTTCCAATGAGATATAATACTTTGCCTAATAATTAACAATAACTATAATTACTTTTAAACCAACAGGTGCTGCTGAGCAGGTAGACTAATTTAGTTCTGAGGTGGATTGCTTTCCACACCGAACTTTCCAGCTCTCTAAGGGAAAATTTGCCATAAAATGTGAGGAAGAATTCAGTCATCCTAGAGAAGGCACTCATGCTGGAACAGGCAGGTTATACATATTGAAACAAGACAAAATGTGTTTGTTTTTCAATGCCAAATCAGTTTTGCTAGCCATGCAAAACGAGGGAAAACAATGGTCTACTTTCCCACAGTGTCATTTTGGTGGCTACCACCTAATGCTATGCTCCTGCCACTGGAATTTCTTTTGTAGGACCATAAAGGCACATTTTACCTGTGTCTATACTGCCTTGGGGCTCTTCTGATGAAAAGCGTATGCCAATAATTTTAAATTCTGCACTTTTTTATTTGTTTACAGTCCATGCTTGCATACACGTCTGTGTGTCTTCTGTAAGACACCCTTGGTGGACACTTCAGTTTGTTACACCTTGTAGGATGACCAGACTCAAGGCTGTGTCTGCAGTATGTATGGGCAGGGCATAACCACAACCAGCATTGTTCAGCAGTCACTCGGTCTCTCTGTATCTGGTGATGCCTTATGGGGGTGTCAGATGGTCAAGGTCGGGTAAGCAAGTCAAATAAGCACCTTTCTGGGTGGCCTCATGTTAGGAATTATGCAAGGAATTATGGGAAACGTGGGCAGAGTAAATTTGCAATGGGTCATGCTGTGTGATAGCCCACACTTGGACTCTTACTTTTTGCGAACATGATACAGTTCCTTAATTTTACACTATTGCTGATATTAAATCTCCTTTCAGTCTGATCTAGAACTGAAACCTCTGAAAATGCTGCTTTAAATTTGGGAGTTTGGGTGAAGAAAAGACCAATTGCAGTTATTCAGAAAACAGTTGTCTAGGTTAAACAGAAATTTGGAAGGAGGAGAGATCCATGTACATGCATTTTGCCTTCCTATATGTCTTACCTCTTACAACAGTACTTGGAAAAAAAAAGAAAAAAAAAAAAGAAAAAAAAAAAAAGAAATCTTTCCTATTGGCCATAAGAAACACTGCAGAGCTCAGACAGTGTGGTACTGTATGGGAGCACAAGGCATGCTGCGTTCCAGCCTGAGCTCTCCTGATTCCCTTCTGACTGTGTAAATACCAGCCTTTCAGACGGGTCTGGTGCCTGCTCTGTCTTCCTACCAAATCTGAGCTCCTCTCTCGATCAGGCAGGAGCAGAGAATTTCAGAAAACAATTCTTAAAAACTATCTACATTGTGCCTCTAGCAGGCAACCTTTCAGGAATGCTTCCATTCTGAATATTGCCATACTCTGCCTTCCCTTTCTCTTCTCCCAGCACCTTTTTTTTTTCAATACTGAATTAAGGAATAAGGCTGAAGTACGGTTTGAAGGTTTGCTTGACATAACTAGGCCGCTCTTGGCATAAGCATGAGTTAGCAAATATTGCTAGATTTTTTAACTTGGCTGACCACAAACAGGGGCCTACCCCGCTGCAGGGGTATGATAAGCAGCAAGACAGCTGTTTCTAGACACGTATGCATGTAGTAAACGTGAAGGCCAGCACAATGTAATCTTGGAGAAGGAACTCATCTCTGAAGAACAAGGGGGTTCTGAGAGGGTGGTAGGGTATGGTAATGAATTCTCGGAGAATAATGAGTATGCTAATTAGTTCCCAGAAATAGCATGAATAGGTATGTATAACGTGCATATATGTTGTTAAACTAACTTTACCTGGTATGCCCATTTGGAGGAGCGATCCCCTGTGTGTCCAGCGCTGCAATAAAGAATACTTGCTTAATAGTCACCCCAAATATTGAGTCCTGATTTTGTCTTTCACGCCATCAATACACAAAACATTTCTTATAGCTGTGTTTCTGACTTTTCTTTCAGGAACTTGTCTTGTTTCTTTCTTTTATTTTATTTTTTCCTTTTCCATTATTTCTATTACCATAATTATTGTCGGCCTTATTTTCTGCAAATTTTTTGACTATCACTGTATCTGTCTGTTTATGATTTCCTGATCCTCCACTCACAATACCTCTTGAAATCCACCTCAACAAAATTCAATAAAGCATTGTCTTAGAAATCTAAAATTTGTTCAGGCTTTGTAACAATCAATGGATGATTAAGGGTCAAAAACTCTAGACAGATAGTCTAATCTCTTCCTCTCCTCTCATTGCCTCCACCCATGGAAAAAATATGACCTCCACCGTATCTGCTCTGGCATGCCAGCTGGCCCTTCCACACGTGTCTTCTGTCTGGCTCATCAGCACATCTAGCACATGAATCTATGGGCCTATCAGCTGGGAGGGAGGAAGGCAGGAAAAGAAGAGGGATACTGGGAAATTCGGAGATGTTACTTGTAGACATAACCTCAGGTGGGTCACAATGTGAAAGCTGCTGCAGCTGATAGAAGAGAGCAGACCATAGCCCAATCAGTTCTGCTGCTCAAGAGACAACGGGCTTTCTTAGTAAAAAGGACTTAAAAGGCTCCTTGCATATTATTCAGGGCTTCTTTTACCATTCAGTCACTGATGTTGACATTTCTTAGCTTTGATTTCACTTTTGATTTATGCCTCTACCACATTGTTATGACTCTCAATTTCTAGCCATGTTCTGTGGAAGGACCAGGATTTATTTTACCTATTGTACTTACCACATTTGAAGGATAAAATACTGATAAGTCAACAAAGAACCTGAATTCAACGACTGAAGAAAAAAAGCTGTTGAAACTCCCTCCATATTTAGTTTGATTTCATGGACGTTGATTTCTTTTCCAAGTTTTATTAGTGCAATGGTTTTCAAATCTGTAACGCTACAGCTGTACAAATCAACAAAGAGATTGGCAGGGCAATTTTGGTTATTATATGCGGAATAGCGATGCCAGAAATAAGTGCAGTGAACCTCTATGCATATCATTTAATAAAAACATATTTCTGTATCAGTGTGGGGTGGTTTTTTTTTCAGTATAAAGGGTAAAAATGCCGATGTGTTTCCAGGAAAATCCCTCAGTTTTGTTTCTTAGCCAGAATCCTTTTGGACTATTTCTTTAAACCAAATCCTTTTCTTTCATGTAGATGCAAAGATTCGAAAAGGATAAAAACAAACATGGACTCAACATTTTGGAGACGCATGAAATACTCCTTTTGTCACTTAGTTTCCCCAGAGTATTCATACGTGGTGACTTACTCTTTTGTCAGAAATCTCTAGGGAGTTCGGAAGCTGGCCATCTTATGATTGGGAGCATGAACCAAAGTATTTCTCCCAGTAAATGACATCTGAAGTGTTTGCTGGAAAATCAGCTTCTTTTAGGTACTAGGGAATGCTGCAGCCTTGCTGTGCCCATGCTATGGAAAGTAATTCATATATCAAACACATGGTAATCCCAATGAGGATGTGATGTGTGAAAGTGGTCTGGGAAGACGGGATGTTTTTTTCTGCTCACTCTGCCTGACAATGCCGAAATGTTTTTTCCCTGTCCATTTACTTTAACAATGTGCCATTCTGTACCTCATAAGCACTTAATTTATTCCAACTCTTTGGCCTGACCTGTAATCCCCCCTCTCCTTACCCATCTGACCCATCTGTGTTTCATTTCCCACTCATCAGCATCCAAAGAGCTAGGCCCAGGCCCTGTTTGGAGCCATTAGACAGAGATTGGCACTGTTCCCTCTTCCTGCACCACATCCTCCGCTGAAAAAAATGACCATCAGATCAGAGAACAGAGCCTGCTTTGTCCCCAGCAACCAAGATCTGGAAGCACTTTCAATCATTCGCACTCTATACCCACTCAAACGCATTAATGTGATCAACATTGGGCCTGTTGTGGGCATTTTTTCCAGCAAATAGCTTGCTAACATTCCAGGCATGTACTTCCCTGAAAACAAGACCGAGACAGGGCCCTGAATATTCAATTGGAAAATCACCAAGAGCAAGAGCTTAGCTTGGCACGGCTGGTGTTGATTCTTAATAAGTGACTTCCTAAAGCTGAGGCATGGGGCTTACAGCTTCAATGACTTGTTTGAAAAATATTTTGTAGGTGCCTCATACCACTTTATTTCCTGTGGTATGCGTCATATTGTGAGCTATTCTGAGCCAGGCTGTTTAAGCACACTAACATTTTTTTCCAAGATTGCGGTGTTTAACTAAAAATGTGCTTATACAAGATGAGCTCATAGCTATTAGTGCTGATGTAGTTTTAACTACTTGGATACCAATAGCCCAAGGCCTAAAACCTGCTGAAAAGGGGGGAAAACCTAAGCAAAAACCCATCCTTCGCAGTCATTTAAGGCTTTTCAAAGACAAGGCAATGGGGAAAATATTTCAAAAGTAGATTTTGTTCCTGTCGGATCTTTGCTGTATTAAATACTTTTCAATCTCATTACAAAGGCTCACAATCAAAAGACTTACCAATATGAACAGCTGAAGAGATTTCAGACATCCAGTTGAAATTCATTTCTTTAACGTTTCTGCTTGGGTATATCCAACAAAAGCAGTTTATATGTCCTTCTCTAGTACAGCTGGATGGACTAGGTACATCCTAATGTTTTATTCATTCGAACGGGTCTTTCATTGACACGGTGACCATGACAAGGCAAGTTTGACTGTGCTGAAGGAGGTCAGCAAAGATTTTTGTCAAGCCACTTCATTGTGGAGGAGGGTGTCTGGCTGTCACAGGGCTATTGTTCAGTGGTGCGCCCTTGTACGATTCCCCATTCTCCCAGCTGAGAGAAGATGGCAGCATTTCGCAGGCGACACTTGAAATGTCAAGGGGTGGGATTTTTGGAGCTTACCTTGGTGCCTAAAGAAGAATATGAGCAACTCTGTGAGGTACCTTACAGAAGCTCAGGTGCCTTGTTTCAAGGCCTGTTTTAGAGAAATTGCACCTGCTTGGATTGTATCAGGTTGTGTAAGGTATAAAGTGCTAAAAAAAATAAATTTAAAAGGGTCTGGATATCTATATGACATGTTAAAACTGTTCACTTTCAAGCCAAAAGCTGCATCTTGAACTTAACCTGCATCTAGAAGTTCAGTGTAGAAGGCATAAGATGAAAATATTCACAGGAGAGAAAATGGAAGTAAATCACAATTTCCCAAATTACGCTATATATGGAGTAAGGGGAACAAGAAAGGCAATTACTTGCCTTGACATATACCATGATAACTTTTTTAACACAAACTATTTAAGAGATAGAGATTCAACTATAGAATAGTTTATATAAAAGTACATTTGCATGTATTCAATTTAATTTCATCCAGACTCTTTTTATGTATTCAGTGAAAAGTAACTGAGACAGGATTTACAGCTGCAAATGTCAACAGGAATGTATTACCATTTGCATTAAAAAATCTATTTAAAAAGTTTGTTGGTGAGATTGTTTTTGTTGTAAATGAATACATGTGAATTGAATTCAGATCCTTTCCTAAAGCAGAAACTCGTACTTTCTTCCTGAATTACCTAAAAGAAAGGCTTCTGTGTAATTCTAGCAACTCTGGTTATCCTTTTCTGTGGACTCCATGCCAATTTATGGCACTGTGTTAAAGTAGCAGTACCTTTTGACAGCATTCGAGTGTGCATGCTTGCATTTGAACATCTGAGTTATAACTATGTGCACCTCATAGGAGACACAAATTCTTGCAGTATTTTGCAAAAATCAGTGATTATACTAATCCCGTTCCCCTCCCAATTTTTATACAGAACTTCTCGTTGAAGTGGGTTAGATCTCAGTGGAGTATAGTTTCAATTATAGTTACCCACAAGTTCCCTGTAAAGCAAATTTCAAAGCTTCAAATGCCTTTTATAATATACTATGCTTACTAGAAATTGTTTTGTATTATAGAAAACAAGCTTCCCAATTTAGCAAAGTAATGGGAAGAGAATGCATGTAATAGAATGTCATAATGACAAGCTTTCTGATCAATTACAGTATTTCAGGGCAAATTTAGTCATGCTAGTGGTGTCTGCTTCAGTGGTGCTGAAGTTCCACCTTCGTGATGCCTGAGCTGATTTGGGTTTCCCCTTTATTTGGCCCCATAACAGAGCTTTAATGTTTAACGTGGGCATAAATTCACTGTAGCCCTCAAGTGAAGACTATATTTGAGAACTGAATAGAATGCTTGAATTTACTCTCCAGATTTTTCTTCCATGATCAAGTAAAGTTCCATGTAACTTTCCTTCCCAGCGTAGTGCACACAAAATCTCAGGAAACAGCAGGGCTTAATTAGGACCCTGGTTTATAGTTTCACCTGAAAAAATACATTTTAAAAATCATATATGTTTGGCTGTGCAGATTTTTTAGTCAATAAATTCTTGCTAATTAATCACATTAACGGCACTCCTTAAAAGTTGAAACAAAATCACAAAACAAACCAAATACCCCATAAATATCGTGTATAAAGAACCATTCACCAATGCGTAAACTGCATGTCTAAAAACATTTACAAATATTTAATATCTATTTTTTCTTTTCTCTTATTTTTTTCTCTCCTTTTTCTCTTTCTCTCTCTCTCTTTTTTTTTTTTACTTCTTTCCTTCTCTTTTGCTCTCTCTCCTCTTTCTTTCTGCTCTTCTTTCCATCTCTTTTTCTTTATTACAAGTACAATGTCAAAATTCAGCTGCTATCAGAGGTTCAGTAGGTAAAGCCAAACATTTTTTGGGGGAAAATAGGTGATATTTGATTAAATGATGTAGCACTTTTCCCCTTCCATTTTGACTTTAGATGCCTGGTTTCAAGTTTTAAACACAAGTGACTGCAGTCACCCTTCCCCAGACAAAAAGTAAAATGTAAAGAGAAGTGCCATTCAATCATTGTTTTGTTCCAGGATGCTGAAAGAAGTAATCCTCAGTGCAAACCATGCAATGAATGCTGTATTATGATCTGTGACTGGAGTAGGGTTGATGACACAGAAGCTGAATTATATAGAGCCTAATTTATAATGTAAAAAATAAACAAAGAAACAGAAACAGTCTGGGTTTGCTGGATTATCACTTATGACAGAACTACTTGTTTAAAAACATTGGTGCAAACCACAAAAACTTAACATCACAGCAACTTATGAACTGGTGGACTCCTAAATCAAAGAATTTGTATTTTTTGTCAAACTCTTTTGGATGAAGCATGAGTGACAGTTAATACAACTTGTAGTTCCTTCCCTTAATAAGGAGCAAATAATTCTTACGGTAAAGTGATTCCCCCACTTCTTTTGGTTTCAGTGAAAAGGCAGTTTCTTCTTTGTACACAGATGCTGTTCTTTGAGATAGACTGACAGACTATCAATCTCTTTTACCATACATTATTTGTACACACATAGAGCATATTCTATTATTATATACAAGTAAATTCACTACCATTTTCATTGTTATATTTAAAGGATTTATATTGCTTTCCTAATATGTGAGCTTGGTGTATGAAAATGTCTTTGCACATTTTTTTTTAAATGGTGAAAATCAGAATATTGTTGGTCTAATTACTCCTGAAAACAAGTAAGGAATCAGTTCTTTTGGATGTTTGTGATATTCTCAGTTATCCTCCATTTTTCACTGCTATTTCTGTATCACTGTAGCTTTTTAAAATATCCACTCTTTTTCAGGTTCTCCTTGGTGTTCCTGTGTTCTCTTTTAGCATTACTGCTTGTCTGATGAGAGCCTGGCCCCAGGAAACCTGTCAGATTTTCACAGGGATCAGTCTCACGTATTGATACCTTTTTCAGCCTATGTATGTAAGATGTGTAAGGCAGGACTTCAGCATACACAAATGATTCCTTTTCTTCACATTTATTGTTATTGTTTAACATTTTTTATTATTGTTTACATTTATTAATACTGTTTAACTCACTTGAGTACTCATTTCAGTGGGACAGGCATGAAACTGCATTAACTTTTGCTGATCAGAATGTGCCTGTTGGAAAACCAAGACAATCCAGAATTGTCTAGTTTCTGCAGAAAAGGGTAGTGCAGAAAGGGTAATAGTGCAGAGGGGGTGCAGAGCAGAATGGTCTACAAACAGCTACGGATATTTACTGCTCACCCTGGAAACAAAGCTGAACTGAGCAAAATCTGAATCGTGCCTGGGTCTGTGGCAGCATATGTCAACATAATAGTTTCAGTCTGTTTATGATATGGGACTTAATTAGAGTTGGTATCTACATCTGACTGCTTAAGAATTGCATGTGTACCCAAACTGTCTGCTGGCCTTATTTTACCAAACCTTGTCTTTTACACACCAGTGAAAAATGGGTCAGGACTCAGGACATGCAACAAAACTTGAGTATGAAGTGGAACAGAGGTTTGTCTGGTCAATAGTTTGAAAATGATGAACTAGCACAGAGATGTAGGAAAGTAAATTAATCTGTGCTAAGAAGGAAGCTGTTGGAAATGGTAGAAGCTTCTAAAAGACTGGGGTGGTTGAACCAGTTAGTAACTTAGTTCATTTGGGTGAATTGATAGAATATAATTCCTCTCTTGTTGATTATCAAGTCATGGGATATAAATTTTATCCTTTATTACTTCTCCCGTATCAGCATTAGTATAGTCTTTCGATTTTCTTCCTCAATACCTCTAAATAGCAATCCTTCTGAGTAACATACCGAGATCAATAAACTAACACATCAATACATTGCCCTTTCTCTACTGGTTCTGGAGGACCTATATTTTCTACCACTTCAATTTTATGTTAAAGCTGCTCAGATGCTAGGTGGTGTATAACTGCATAATCTGAAGATAAATACATCCTGTGCTCACTTTTCTGAAAAAAATTTTTGTTTTACATCATGGTAGACATATCAGAAAGACTGACCAGAAATGTTTTAGCACGTGGGCATCTTTCCCATTTACATTCTCAGAGGCCTAGGATAGAGCACCGGTAAAAGGAACATATCTCCTTCTGCCAGTCCCAGCTTGAAAACAGTCAGGGAAAGGAGTTCTCTCTCCTGAGAAGGATCAAGAGCAGCTGCCTTAGTGGTCCTCAAAAATCCCACATTTTTGCTACATTTGATGACTTCTAAAGGCAGGCACAACACATGAGACACACCTCCCATTCCATCTTTACCATGGTCCTATACCTCTGCACTTCCACCAGTCCTCTGCCATGTGCTGCCTAAATCGCATTTTGACAAGAATTAGTAGAAGTGGCATCATTCTTATATGAGAAAAAGTAAGCAGACCTTGCCATTCCCGGAGGAAAGAAGCATGGAGCTTGCTTTTTTTTACTTTGTTGTCAGACTTTCTGTCTCAGTGTTCTCTTTTATGATACCAGCTCTTCTGTTATTCAGTTCACTGGAGTGGGCAACTTTCTAGAAAAAGAACAGTGCTAATTATTTTATCTCAAACACATGGATGTATGTGAATATTTTAATGATAGTGGTAAATAATTTGTCAGCTAAGAATGACATTTAAATGGTAGTATATGAACTTGTCCTGAATAAGTGTCTTATCTTCTGTTATCAAAATATTTTTGCTGTTGTCTTTAAATTTTGTTATAGTAAAAGTCACCTTTGATTTGTAGCACTAATCCAGTTGTTAAAATATTGAGTGTTGCAGACTGATTGGGTGTGACTCGGTCAGGAAATATGATCTTCTGTGGCTTGACTGTATTCCAAAGCCTCTGATTACCTAAGCTTTTTGCAGAGCTTAGGGAAACTGAATGACATTGGTGAGATGTCACAAGATATCATAATGCAAAGCCAAGAGGAATTATCAAAGATTATGCAAACCTGAAGTAGTTGCTTTTTTTTTAATCTGCATTTTCTCATAAATAAAGTATCACTATATTTGTCCTGGAACAGAAATTGTACTAGTATCCTAAAGTTCAAGATATTCCCCTGGCCTACAGGTCCTATAGTTTTGCAAATAATTATGGCCTTGGAAAAAAATTCCTGAAAAAATCTTCTTTCCGCTTCACTGTTTTTCTTTTTCAGATGACTCCTAATAACATGCGCAGCGACAAAGTTACTAGTCAAGAGAACTTGCAGGTGAGAAACCATATGCAGTTGGTAGCTATAGAAGATTTTAATTATTATTGTTTTTTAGTCATGACTGTGGCCATACTCAAGAGAGTGTGTCATTATTCAAGAAGAATGGAAACAAGAAATTATCAGGAAAGTACACTTATTTGTAAGGATAGAAGATTACATATATTTAGTTGCTGCTGAAGAGTAGAACTTGATAAAATTTTGCATTAATACCATAGCTACAAGTTTTGATCCAAAATCAAATCACTGTGTCTGGTCTACATAGTTAAGACAGCCAACACCATGAGTAAGACATTATAGACATCAACCAGATGCAGACAGTGTAATATAGAGACATTAAAAGGCTCAAGACTTCATACTTAACCAGTGCAAATTCTGAAAATAGCACTGAAAAAAACAAGAAATGGGACTGGATACTGGATTTCACTGTTATATTTGAGAACAATGGGCACTTTGACGTGCCAGTCCCCTTGCTGTACTCCCTTTCCACATCACTTCAGCTGGACACCATGCATCCTTTTTTCTTGTGCCGTCGCTGTGCTCTCAGTCAGCAGCTTCATCATCTCTCTTTCCTTCCACCTCTCATGTTTTTGCATAGCTATATTGTCACTTCTTAGACTGTATCCAATGGAACACATACCAAAGGCTGACAAATTGTTTACTACTATTATTAAAATAATCACATATATACATAATAAATAATCAGCATTTTTTTTAACACCTCCATTGCTCCCATACAAGGGAGGAAGATAACGCACCCTAATAGATGTAATGGGGCCTACTCCCATAACACTCATGTTTACAGTTTAGAAACGTAACCATCAAAATACAGGTGGGAGAGTGTGTGCAACTCCCATCCTCTAGTGAAGCTGCCGAGAGGAGATGACCCAAGAGTTTCTAGTAGAATCATAAAATAGTTTGGGTTGGAAGGGACCCCTAAAGGTCATTCAGTCCAACCTTCCCTGCAATAAGCAGGGATATCTTCAACTAGAACAGGTACTCAGAGCCCCATCCAACCTGACCTTGAATGTTTCCAGGGATAGGGCATCTATCAGCTCTCTAGGCAACCTCTTTTAGTGTTTCTCCACCCTCACTGATAAAAATTTCTTCCTTGTATCTCATCTAAATCTTTCCTCTTTTAGTTCAAAGCCATTACTCCTTGTCCTATAACAACAGGCCCTGCTAAAAAGTTTTTCCCCATCTTTCCTGTAGGCCTCCTTTAAGTACTGAAAGGCCACTCTAAGGTCTCCCCAGAGCCTTCTCTTTTCCAGACTGAACCACCTCAATGCTAGTAGAAACCATGTAAATAAACATGCTGGATAGGAAGGGATACAGTACTGCATCTAGAGAATAGTTTTCACGTGGTAATCCATATCCTGTAGGTTAGTAGCATTAAAAATAAAATAAAAGAAAGAACTCCTGTTGGCATCATTTTCAGGGGGAATGAGCTGTGATGGACACTGAGACCTAGCCAGTATCTGTCCCTTTGTTTCATTGCACATGATGATCTTTCTGTCCGTGACTCCATGTTTCCTGATGCTGCGTTTGACCTCCTATTAATGAGTAGGTCTGCTTTGTGCTTCAAGACAGATGCAGTAACATTTGCATTTTCTTTTGACTTCAGAATGATAGAGGAAACAAGGAAAAGGAAAATAATGCTCTCTTCTATAGTCTCCCTACTAAATGATCTGGAACATCCCAGCAGATTTTCACATGTATCTGTTTGGATTTGTTCAATAAATTAGCTTAATAAATAGCTTTTAAAATACTTAGTGGTTTTCTTTTTTTCACATGCTCACATGAGAAAGGTTTCCAGTCATTGTGGTATCTAGAATAGAATAGAGCTATAAACTGCACATTAGCAGTATTTGGAGACTGACTGCTTTTTGGCAACAGCTTGCTTCCCAGATGCATGATTTTATGGGTCCAGGAAACTAACAAGGGTCATCACACTAGGGAAAGGTAAAATATGTAAATAACCTTTTAGTAGTACTCTTCTATGTATTGCCATGAATTGTTTGTCAGCAGTGATGTGTTAAAAGGGAGGTGATTGCTAAGAAATTTTCTCTTTAGGGTCTAAAGGGACAGATTTGACAAACTGTCAGGAATGACATAGGGCAGTAGGGTAGAATACATGAACTCTTGTGATCTCTTCCACTTCTGGGATTCTGTAAATTTACAATAATTTCAAAAGCCACGGATAGATCTAACTAATGCATTGCAGTTTAATCGTATTGGTGAAATGGAAGCAAAGAATGCTTCAGACTCATCTTTCATTTTGACAGTTGCAAAGAATAAGTAACTTCATAGAAACAAATTACAAGAAGGTAAACGTAACGTAAGAGGGGATCCATCAATAAGATTCTGCATTAATTGGGTTTTTTTTGGGGGGGAGACTAATATTAATATTAATGAAAAGGAATAGTGTTAGGAAATAAGAGCAACACATTATGCATTTCATAATTACACGTGATGAATTCAGTTTAAACGAGTTTATAGTAAAAGCAGAGAACAAACTGGATATTGTAAAATGTAAAAATGACAGACATTTCCAAATGTTTAACACGTACTTTGAGTTTAACATCAGTATCATTCTGAGGGAGTAAAACGTCTTTGCCACACAGAGACAGTTCCCAAGGAAAACCTAAAGTTTCTTTGGGGTATAATCTCTTATCTTTAATAGCCAAAGGCATCCCATTCCTGCTTTAATACATCATATTCATCTGGAATTATAGCTAGTTTCTCGAAGTAAAATTTTAAAAAATAGTATGCTGGTTACCCAAGTATGTATATGAAAGACTGAGGAAATTAACAGTCAAGACTTTCTTAGAGGAAACAAGCAGAGAAAGGGAAATACGATATTGCATATTAATCCTGGAGACTAATTTCCTTGCTAAAGAAACTGCCCCAGGGATCATTTGCACATTACATGGTAAAGCCAATGGATGGTTTTATATGAATGTATAATTTAAATTAAGAGAATGAATGGATTGATACTACATGTCAGTGAAATATATGTGGATACATAAACAGAAAATTTAAATAAAATATATTCAGTTTCAGCTGTGTGATTAGTTATATCATGTAATTAAAAGGTGAACATTTGGTTTATTTTGACAAGACCTTTAACAATTTTATAACAAAGGGAGGATTATGCAATTAGGAATTTTGAAACAAGCAAAAAGTAGAAAAAATAAAGACAACAAGAGTTTCAGTTCTTTATTTTGAATAGTATCTTCTTAAGAGGAGTAATTAGGGAATTGTTTCATGTTGATAGATGTGATATTTGTAAAATCCTTATAATATAAGCAATATAAATTACAATTCAAACCATTGTACTATCATTTGTTGATTAAAGCAGAGATCTGAATACCTGGCTGAAAGTTGGTAACTGAGACACCTGGATTCTTTGCATAGTTGTTCTCCCTTCAAACTGTTAATAATAAATAAAATGATGACCCTTTTCCCCTCCAGTTTACGTACTTTTTTTCAGATAAGTCACACTATTGAGGGTTGTTTTTTCAAAAACAATAGGTGATTACCGCTTCTTATGGCTTTAATGTAGATATTTTTATCAACTTTTCAGCTGATAAAGTGTACTCCTGTCTGCAGGAGTTTCTTAATTTATTTCCATTTTTTCATGTGAATAACCACCTAAAAATACTCCTTTGGAAAAAAAACTGTCCTATGGCAATTCATGTAGCTGAGCTTATTCACCCCAAGAGCTGTGGTGGTCAGTCTCTTGTCAAACACCCAGACACTGACCTGAACAACACTCAGAGATGTGAAAAGTGACCTGCTTTTTCAGATACATGGGAATATGTGGAGACAAAAGGCTTGCAGAAGAGAGGCTTAAACTACAAAAAATACTGTAAAAATCACATTCAATTTATTTTAAGACAAATAAAAATATACATATATGATTTAGATATTTTTGTGTGTGTGTGACACGGTTTGCAACTTTGCACAGAAGAAAGAGATTTGGGTAGTTATAGGTTGAGACGTGGCCAGATTCTGACAGGTGTAAAACTGGCATAAGTTATGGAAGATTGGCTCAGAATGACCCTCTGGCTCAGGCTATGCATAATTGAAGATACAGACATCATGACTATTTGATTTAACCTTGGTTAATGCATCTGAGCTTGCAGTATTGCTTAGGGGAACAAAATAAGTGGCTTTGGATTTAACCATTAGCTTTTTGCTTTCTGATTACTCCATTATGTTTGAGCTTTGACTGAGCTTATTTTTTTTCTGCCCAGAAGCCTCAAAGCATGAATTGGGAATGACATTTCATGGAGAAAAAGCGTATAGATAAGTAAAAAGCAGATGGATATATTAGCCTTCTGTGCTTTTCTTTGATAAAAAGGCATTAAAATGCTGGAAGATAATGTGATAATTATCCATTATCTGTTCAGAGAGATCTAGAATAGTTGTAGAAAATACCCTGGTTAGTCATTGCATAGAGGTGATGTAGTGGCACAGTATTTTACTGACAGAACCAGTACAACTTTTTTATATCAGAGGTGCAAGGATGAGTTCTGACTTGCATTCTTGTAACCTTAGGGAAAATATTTCAAGGGCAAGAATAGGATCTGCTGATACAGAGGGGGAAAAAAGGCATTGTCCTGCAATGCAAATAGCATGACTGGCTTTTGCAGGATTTTGCTCTTCTTCATTTTGTTGTTTTAGAAGAGGTATGAATAATGATATGCCCCAGATTTGTTTGGCAAATCAGGTTGTCGATCTTTGGTCAAAACTTCCTCTTTAATAAATGTCATGCACAGCATTCTCATGTAACACATATTTTTTGGATTCTATTAGTTAAGATTAACCTTTACTAAAATATACATAAGTTTGACAAAATACATTCTAGAGAAGACTTCCATTTGGAGGGAATGGGGAGAAAAAGGAGAAGTAAATATATTGTTTGGAACCTTTTTTGTTTTTAAGAATGCCAGATAAAACAAAAGTGTTTTCCTTCATGTGTTTAGCTTCCTTCTTTCCTCTAGTAAAAAATCTCCTCTTTATAAAATATAAAAATGATATTTTGTGGAATGTGAACAATTGGCCTTTGAGAGGCTCAAGAGGAGCAGAATCACAGAAGAATTAAAAGCAGAAGAGAAAAATTAATCTCTTACTTATCATAAATGGAAGCTTATGTTTCATTTGTGTTACACATGAACTAACAACTTCCATATTTTCTTTCTGAAAAGTAGAGGGATGATGGGTAAAGCTGGTTGAAATTTTATAGTTGTTTTTGCTGAGAAAAATGATTCCTTAATCTAATATTTTGATGACAGTTTGTGTTCTTCCTAATAAATAGGAAACTTGAAATCTCAGTTTTCAATGCCAAATTTCCTCTTTTGTGTTTTCCTCTTTTACTGATGAATTTAAAAAAAAAGAAAAACCCACAAAGAATTGATTGTCTCCAATTCTTTTTTGTTATATTCATGATCACTAGACAATGACGTAATCATAGACACCTTCCCTGGGGAATTGTATGAAACTTGTTGAATTATAATTGAGCAAAGTAGTGATAAAATTAGCACAAATAACTAACACAGTGAATTAACATTGGGAAAATGGTACCATAGGAAGTGAATAAGTACTTATTATATTCAAGGTACATCAGGAATACAGATACGTTTATCATATCTCAAAACAAAGTGTGTCTTTCTACCTTTTCCCTACAATCAACATACACAGACTGTAAAGACATGTTTTACTCTAACATTTTCTCTGGGATGATCTTGGGAACATTACCAAATTGGACATAAACCAGAGCAATAGCATGTGGCAAGAAAATAACAGATGTACTTGACTTAGGTCAACTTATAGTTCCATCTCTTCCCTTTTAATAGAAGAAGAACCATATGCAATCACGAAGGAAGATAAATTACTTTCTGCCTACTTTTTTCTTTTTTTTCTTTTTTTCTTTTTTTTTTTTTTTTTCTGGAGTGGCTAGATAAATTTACTCTGGGAATTTAGTAAAAGAATGTAAAGAATGACCAAAATTTTTCCACTCCTGCACACAAAATAATATATTAAAGGCAAAATGCTCCGTGTACTCTAGCAGCAGTTAGGAGATTTTTGTCACAGCCAGGAAATTGTAAGCTGTGTTTCTCCTGGAACATTTGCTATGGCTTCTTGTGGGTACATTATTAAAGGGCCCTTCATAAGGCTTATTTTTCACCTTAGCTGGGATGATGCCAGTCATTCTTAAGGCTTTTCATGTCTCAAAAGAGGAAGACAAATTGTAGCTATTAAGCATGTAGATGGATGTTAAAAATATGGATTGCCAGGGACCAGTGTGTGAAGGTGACGGGAAAAAAGGGAAATCAGTGTAGAATCACAGAATTGTCTAGGATGGAAGGGACATTTGAGATCAAATAGTCCAACCTTCAACCTAATTCTGATAAAAAACAACAACCCATCACAAATTGATAGTGTAGATGATAGTGTCAAGGATAGACATCCTTGTGGATTGTCTCTGTTGTGGGCAGGAGAAAAAGGGAGGAGTGGGACACTTTGTTTTTCACATATTTTGTTCCCAAGCGACTTATGCTGTGATCTACAGTGTCTTAAAGACTTTACTGTCCTCAGTGCTCTCCACCTGAGGCTCTTCCATCCTCCTGAAGTTTCCATAATTTTGTGCTCTCTCATGCTGGTCATGCTAGTGGAAACCTGCATCTGTATTTGATAAACAAGAGCAATAGTAACATTAAAATGGTGGATTTACTGCATATTTACATCCACACATGTCCCAGTCTCTCTGCTCTTTCTACACATCTTCTACTTGGACTTTTAGTTCTCCCCTTGAAAAGGATTCCTTCCTGTAAACTTCTTATAATTGCGGGTCATCTTGGTGTGGAGTGTGAAAAGATAAAAGCAACTTCTTGCTGCATAATCATCCAAGGCTCTGTCCATACTTAATCAATGGAGGGTCCTGCCTGGTGGGTCTGGCCTCTCTACTGACTTAAGAGGAACTTGAAAAATCCTGTTCCTAAGCCCGAAAAACAACAGAACTAGAGTTGTGCCTCACTCAGGCATTGAATGCAATCTGGGGCCTAATGAAGCATACACGGCCTAAGAAAGCCAAGCAGTAACTAACCTCCATGACCCAGTAAATACGATGGTTGTAACATGCTATTCACCTGTAGATTCTAAATATAAAGGATTGTTTTGGATTTTTTCCTACACTGCCAAGCAGGTAAGTGTGTGAAAAGGGATTAGAAAGATGTGTGGGGTTTTCAGTTGTTAAATTATTTTCTGGCCTCACATGCTGAAATTACAGCAGAAATCCCTTTTAGGTAAAATTGCTTGCGAACTAGATCTGTACACTATGTGGATGAAAGATAGGGGCAGTGAACAATTTTCAGGCCAGGATCTGGCCCTAATTTTCTGGTTGCATTGACTAAATTGTGGGTACTGGAACTTAAACTCTGAGTTTTCTTTAATTAAATGTCTCATTCATATATTTCTGGCATCTAATGACCCGTGGGGAAGAACCAGATCTATTATTTAAAGGTACTGTCAATGAGTCTGTCACTAAGGTTAAACTTCCATCTACTACTTTCTAAGAGTAGGTGTCCAAAAATAAAATAAATTTTAAAAAGTTTTGGAAGGCAAGTATGACCTCATACTTGAGGGCAATAGTCAACCTCTAACTATGGGATGTTAAAATAAAACTTTCCCATGTCAAAGAATATTTTGTAACAGACTATTCTGAGGTTTTTTGCTTCTACCACTGAAGCAACTAGCATCAAAAATTGTTGATGATGGAAAGCTGGTATGCGTGGCAGTGGAAGACACTTTTATCTCACAGAAGGAAAAGCTGTATAGACATTTATGTCTGCAGATGACTTGTTCTTTATCTAAAATTGAATATGCCAGACTATGTTGGGATTTATGAGAGCACTGTACTTTCAGTGGCTGATGCAGATTGATTTGACCTGTGTCAGCCGATAAACAGATATCATCATGGTACAGATGGCATACCCAGATTATTACTCAGGCTGCAATGGCAAATAACATCAATTATTATATTAAGTTCTACATGGAAATATCAATAGACAGATCAATACTTACAATTCATTCTTTGTGTAAATGTTTTCAATGAGCTGTTGAAAACAGTCTACATTTCATGTAGAGAATTCAGCCAATGTGCTGGACAACTGGCCGAATGTTTCTTCCAAGGGACTTTAACTTGCAAGGAGATGAACTGACATTTAATTAGGAGGACTGAGCTGAAGAGAAAAACGTGTATTTGTCTGTAACTGAAACGGTGTAACAACAATTTGTTTTAAGAGTCTTGAGTCCAAGAAATGTCCAAGATGCTGACATCATTTTTCTCTAAATTTGATTACTAACTGGTTTTCATGGAATTACATGTTGTATCACCTTGGGTTATTCCTCTTCATGGCTGAGTGTATGCCTTCACTCACCTAAGCTATAAATATAGTGGTGGGATCCAGGTATGCACCAGCACGAAATATATACATATAAACATCTGCACACAGATGCACAGACAGAGATATATACAGAATATATATACAGACACTGCATATATATCATACCACTCTTATGTGAGTTTCTCTACAGGGCAAATCAACACACGTGCCTTCAGTGTTGTGTTGTGATAGGTATCAAAAGAAGAAGTCTACAAGTAGCTTCAAAATCTGATCATAGAGTGAAACATGAAGGCATTCATGAAGAACTAGGTAAGAGCTTTTGCTATATATGTCTGACAAGACTACTCCAACGCATCCTGGCTTGCTAATGAATTGTGAGTAAAAGCTTAAGAAAATGCTTCTGACATTTAAAGCACTTCATGACTAAGTTGCGTACCTAGACAGTGGATCAAAGTTGACTTTCAGAGTGGGGGCGGTCACCTCAAGGAGAGGGGGCTTCTGGATGGGTTCCCTAAGCAAGGAGTCTTGAACAAAGAAATTAATTCCCATACTCTTTATCTAAAAATCAGACTAATTTCCTGCCCCTCTTCGATCTACGCTTCCAGAAATTCTTCCAGTTTATAGTTAGGGCAAAGGAAGCAGATAGTGGTATTTGTCAGTGACACAGTGGTAATTAAAAGGGTAAAATCACTTCTTTTTTATATCTATGAGGTGAGCAACTTGATGTTATCAAAATCAGAGATTATTAATTCCTGTTTTTCTATGTTTACACTGACAACAATGAGAATGATGTTTGTTAACAGTATCAGGCCTTTTATTTTCCAGGATCTGAACTGTAGATTTTAATTTTCTTTTTGTATGTATTTTCTGCTTGGAAAAGACTGTCAGGTCTGCCCTGATATCATTTTAGTTTAGGCCAAGTTTTAGAAATTCCATATAGGAAACTAATTCTGGTGCTCTCTATGTAGTTTAGCACTTTTTCTACGTTTTCAGGTATGGAAACACACTGCACCTGACTAGCCACATCTTATCTTCTATGCAGCCAAATATACTCAATGAATATATTTGTATATTCACAGAAATTTTCCACTAAATTTCGTGTAAAGATGAATGACTATAGTGTGCAAAGCAGCAAATGTTAATGTGTCTTCTCTACTGATCTGAGCACCTGATATGAACATGCTTTGTGTTAAGGACCATCAGTGAAAGATTTTTCTTTTTTCCTTCATCATTGATTAAATACCATTTTACCTTGGTCATATTGAAATTACAACATCTTTCTTACACAGTCTTGAAATGGTAAGGAGTAAAAGAAAGACAACAGTCACATCTGGGCAAGTTTAGATTGGATTTATATTTAGATTGGATTTTTAGGGAGAGCACCAACAGTTCTCCAGCCTGGTTTCATTGACATCAATGAGAATTTCAGGAGGACCTGATTTGGAAAAAAAAAAAAAA
>VZRU01000478.1:247615-272899 GCA_013398155.1 Pedionomus torquatus
AAAAAAAAATCATTTATCAGAGATAAGTCTGTAATGACATGAAACAAGCAGTATGGTATCATCTAGCTCACCTTGTTTCAGTCCAGTAAGATTTCAGAAAGCTTCCTGGATAACTCTAAATTGAAACCGGAACATTTTCTTGAAGCAACTTCAATATTACAGAACCCCCCAAGAGGTCTGTAAACTTGTTAAAATATTAGGAAAGACATAGCTGTTAAAAGAGCAGTTCTTAAATCAGCTCCCAGGTGGAATATGAAAAAGAAAAGCTCCTAAGGGTTCAAAGTAACACTGTTGCATTGAAAGCTGATGTTGCTCAGTTCATTTAGAAAATACTATAAACTACTTTACTATGGGAATTTGGTAAAGGAATCTTTCATTAATAGGAAAGATTGGACTGTGCACTGCAAATAAAGTGATGTTTACCTAATTTTGAAACATCTTTCAAAGATTCAATATCCTTCTGTGGTGGCTTACTGTAAGCACCATATTAAACTTGCCATTCTTAATAAAATGAAAATGTCATAATTAAGTAATTGCATTGTGGGAAATATGCTTGCACTTTGGACAGATACACAATTAGATCTTTAGTTTTTCCTGAGGGTTTTTGTTTTAAACAAAAGCTTTTGCACTAAAACACAACCCCAAGGGGTAGCTGTCAGCATGTATCAAATTTAGTCTGAGACCAAATTCTGTGAGGTTTATAAAACACCAAGTTTTAGGGTAGCAAAAGAATTTGTTTAATTGCAAACAAAGCTCCTCATGTTCATTTATGCCTGAAAAATTTCATATTAGAATACAACATGAATAATCCTTCTTTTCAAGGTTCAACTGTTCTCCTGTTTATGGCTTTTAGGTGATTCAATTTTTCTCCAGAGTGCTACAAGAAATTACTTTTATCTTTGTAACAACTCATTCAATAATAGGTTGAATAGATTTCTTCATCATTCCCTCCATTGCCTCATAGGTTGTTGTTGTTTTCTTTGCAGAAACACTATTGAATTTACTCCCACTGTACCACATTTAGGATGACAGGTGAGACACACAAGCTTTAATGCACAGTATTTCTTCTATTAAAATCACCATTTCAGAGGGTATTAAACTCACCATTTCAGACGGTTTGGCTGTCAGTTATGCCCTTCACATTCGTTTTGAGATTAGAGTGGAACTAACTCAGACCTTCAAGAACTCAGAAAGGGAAATGAAGACTTTTGAAGGCTTCATTGCCCCATGAGTCTTTGTCCGAGGTCCCGAAGAGCAACATGCATGATGAGGACTGTGACCTTGCTGGTGCATTGTGGTGACCATTGCCTGGCCAACCAAGACAGCCCACCCAACACAACTGGAAACAACACCACTTCATATGCAATGCTGTAGAAATGCAGAGGGAGGAACTGTATATCAGACTTGGTTGAAATTAAATATTTAAATTTAGATATGCATGGATGTAAAAGATACGTATGAGTATTTCCAAATAAGTTTGGCAATTTAGATTTTGTAGACATTTCTTATTTAAGTACATGAAAATGAAGATTTTGCAAGATAAAAATATGTGAATTTCTAGTGGAGTGGAAATTATTATTATTATTATTATTATTATTATTATTATTATTATTATTATTATTATTATTATTATTATTATTATTATTATTGTCCAGCTTTAGTAACTGCCTCTTGATTGGCAACAATGAAAGGGAATTTTGGAAGTAGCAGAAAAACACTGGTTGAGAGAAAGGAGGGAGGAACATTCAGAGAAGGAGAAAGATGAAGTAAGTATATATCCTTGTATGTAAATAGTAATGAGCCTTAAATTTAAGCTCCATCAAGGGCAAACGTTTTTCATGTATCTTTTAAGACAGCATCCTTTGTGCAGCATCACACATCGGTGTAATGAATAAATAAATTAACAAGATACATCAGCAATTGATTTAAGGCAAAATTTATGTCTAGTCTGACTTCTTTTTAGTGCCATAGTTAAATTGATCTAATATCTGGAACTTTCTGTATATTCAGGACAATACACAGAGTAACCTTGTTCACTTGTGCTGAGTGGAAAAAAAAATTACAAAATGTTTCTGTAACTGGAATGAATAGACATCTAAGGTTTCTTGCTTTTTAAGCTTTTGTACTGCTTAACAAAATCAAGAGAACAAAATTTGTCTTGAAATTTTGATATACTCCTCACAGTACAAGGGCTGCAGCTCATAAAGAAATCCTGATTGAAAGATTTATCTTCTGGAAGAAATCCATGTGGATAAAGTGGCTAGATAAGAGAGGATGGAATAGCATAGAGTAGAAATAGGTTCTTATGCTTTTTGCAAATGGCATTCTTTTGTTCATTGTGTAAAATATTCTAATAGAAAGGTTCAGTGTAGATATTAATTGATGAGATTTAAGAGCACTAGATATGAAGCCCACACACATTACGTCTGATTGGCTCAGAAATCAAGTTTAATGGAGTATAAAAAATAATAATATAATGCTTTCTTTCTGGGTCATCTGAGGAACACCTGGATAGCACTCAATTGGGAATGTGTGCAGAAAAATAACAGGCTTGCCTCTGTGGGGTGTTGTCTCAACAGGTAGCACATTAGGAAGTGCATAAGAAAAACAGGAGTGTTTGTTGCATTAAAAAAAAAAACAGGATTGGGACCCATTTCTATTTTTATTCTTGCAGAAAAGTTTGTTTGTTTACTATATTAGTTAAAGAGCAGGTTGGCTTTCGGGTGAGGAAGCCCTTTTTAGCTCTATATAGCTGAAAGTGCTGTCAAACTTGAACAGTTAATCTAATAAAAAGCATTATTTCTTCCTACAAATTCTCCTCACAGTGATGAAAATATTTCTTCAGTTAAACCCTGGTGTGAACTTGGTTCAGGAAAATGCTTAGATTTGCAGTGAAATTTGTTGCTTTCAAATGAATACCTAACGTCATGACTGACTTTAAGCATATACATGTTATATTCAACTATTTCACAGAAAGAAACACAGGCTTCAAATTAAGCATCTGCTGAAGTGCTATCCCGCAGAGACGTGCTTTCCAGAAGTGGAGCTATGATTATCACAATTAGATTATGTTATCACACTCAGAAATTACTTTATTACTTCATCTCTCTGTTTACCAGTAGTCCTGAAAATTATTGCTGTTTTTTTATCCGTTTGGCTGGTATTTCTCACACATATAAAGCTTACCATGGCAGTCCTGATAATCCCTTTTACAGTGCCTGACAGGGTTCACTTGTGAAAGTTGGAATAAACAGAAATATGGTTAGTACAGGAAGGTTAGGAAGTATTTACATGGTCTGCAATTGTGGTCGTTTGTATCCAGCCGAAGGGGAACCTCTAATTTTCTAGTTTACGTAATGTAATTTTTAACTGGTGCACAGTAAAAAGCCTTTTTTTTTTTTTTTTTTTTTTTTCCCTGAGAAACTAATTATAAAGTATACAGGCTGCAGCAATATTTAAATAAACAAATAGTGGCCTATTCTTGATATTTCCCCTTCTGAAAAAAAAAATAAAAATCCACAACCTCAACCAAACACATATCCCACTAAACCTGTAGGAAAGACTTGAATGTTTTACAAAGAAATTACTTCCTATCATCAAAATTGCCTTGTTATTTAGTCAAGGAATTTGAGTCTAGAAGGCAAACTAATGATTTTAAAAGACAACCAGATGCAGGTTCTGGTTTACGCTTTCTGGTTGTTTTCTTCTCGTTTCAGTAATAGTAGCAGATATTCTCTTCATATGAACAGTTAATGACTAACAAGCATCTGAGAAACTGAAAAGCAGTCTTGGCTTGGAATACTGCCATGGAAAAGAAGTCACCCAGGTACATTGCCTTCACTTAAAACACACTTTGCTGATGAGTCTCATCTAAACCAAAGGAGAAAGCAAAGCTATTTGTGGTAACATCTATAAAATATTAAGAGCTCTCCGGATACTCATGGAGATGAGGTGTGTCTTCAAGGACCCTGCAAACTGAAGTCAGCCACAGAAAAAGAAAAAAGCTAGAGGGAAGTAACAAAGTCTGGGGATTAATTTAGTCTTGCTCAGCACTATATATAATAAAATGCACTACAACAAGCAACTTCAGTAAGAAGTGGCATTTTACCTCTAATGTTAAATATGAAGCAACAATTCCCAACCCTTTTCCTTTGAAGAAAACATAGCCACTGCACTGTGAATTAAGGAAGGACGTGGCATTTTTCTAGGCCTTCTGAATTTTCATAGGCTGCTTCCTTATGAACTGATTTTAGAGTACCCAGATCTACCATCCCTTAAACTGTGTATAGGAGGTCTTTTCAGATGCAAGGAGCCCTCACAGGCCCCTAAGAGCCTTCTTTATTGACCTCTCAGTCTTCTGTCTCTTTTGTAGACAGTCAGGCTGTCATCAGATGTTTTTTGTTGGAGCGGTAATGCACAGAAGAAGCCACATGGGCATCATTTTACACGTGATTTAGAGGTTAAGATGGGAAATACCACCCACTATACTCTACTTCAAACCCAGTCTAGGTCAATAAGAACCTTTGTAATCGGAAAAACCTCAGTCAGCCTGATTGGGAGAGGCATGGTATAGATGTACTTCTTCCCTGCTCCCTGTGTCCTGCCTTTCCTAGGTATGTCACATCCCAGCTTCCTCATTGAAATTAGTAAAGACCACTGGCCTCTTGTTTTAGGCCAGTAGTGTCTGGACATGTGGAAAAAGAAAGAAAACTTTCACTCACCCTTTCTCTTTAGATGCTGTTGCAAATCTTCATAGGAAGGCTGGGTTTGCAGAAACCAGAAGGTTTCATTCCAGTGAGCTGCCAAATGATGCCATTAGGACATCATTTATCGTGCTTCTAATGATAAATGTCATGAATGCATTTATCAAGAGTATAAAATCATGCATCGGCTCTATCACAAATGGTGTAGAGAACAGAGGAACATGGTCCGAGCTGGCTATCAGACAAATAGACATCTGGGCCTAACTTGCAGTAGATAAGCTCTTATTAGAGAAAGTGATTTGAAGCATAGAGTTTAAAATGTCACAATATTGAATTTCAATACCATCAAACATAGGTGTGCATTTGGATGCTTATCTCTATGTGCACTGATATGATGTCTCCTGTAATTCACATGGGGATCAATATAAAGTCTACTAAAATCAAAAGGAGTCTTTGTGCTGTTTTCATTGATCTATGAATCAGACCTCCAAAGAACAACAGTGAGGTGAATTTTTGAAGTTCCAAACTGTGTCTCATTTTGGGCAATCCTTTAAAAGCAAAACTGATTCTCCCAGTTTCACTGAAGAAAATGTCACCTTTTTGTGAATTCTAGTACTCATTCTGAGGTCTTGGGAGAAATGGTATGATTTGAGATTCTGTTCATTTTCACTATGCCTAGACTGACTTGTATCAAAGTTTCTGTTGTTATCCTTCATTTTATAACATTTCTGTTTACAGATTACCAAACATCAATTGGAATGATCCTGGTCTCATTTGCAAAATTCTCAGGTATTTGATGAACCTGACCCTGTGGGAATATCTGTGAAGTCTTTTGAATAATTTACTGAAAAAAAAGCAGGACCATTTGCATCCTCAGGCTAATTTGCCTGCTATTACAGATAAGAAGGTTTCTGTCATATATTGATCAGGAAACAAAGGAACTAGGATAAGTAAGTGTGTAAAAATGAATAGAAATAAATAAGTAATTATTAAAAATATAGAAATGGAAAATGACAGGCTTTGATCTAGAGAACTAATGTAATTATCTGATAATCTTAAAGAGAAAATAAGACTGAAAATACAGGAAGTAGCAAGAAATGTGGCTTAGGTCCTCAGAGATACTTAAGCATCTAAGTCTGGTGAGGGACTCTTTATCAGGGAATGTAGTAATAGGATAAGGGCTAATGTTTTTAAATTGAAAGAGGGGACATTTAGATTAGATACTAGGAATAAATTCTTTACTATGAAGTTGATAAGATGCTGGAACAGGTTGCCCAGACAAGTTGTGGATGCCCCATCCCTGGAGGTCTTCAATGCTAGGCTGGATGGGGCTTTGAGCAACCTGGTCTAGTGGGAGGTGTCCCTGCCCATGACAGGGGGGTTGGAACTTGATCATCTTTAAGGTCCCTTCCAACTCTAAACATTCTATGATTCTATGTTCTGTAGTCTTTACCTATACATTTGCCTAAGATGTCTATTTTTCCAATGGTGTGCAGGTAGAGTAGGGTAATTGGCTCATCAAAGCCCAGAGCTCTACCTTAAAGGAAAGTCTCATTGATTCTGAGGCAGCCTTCTTAAAAAAAAAAAGGAAGTTTAATAAACTGCAACAGTTCCCAGTTCTTCTACAATAGTCAGAAACTTAGGCAATTTGGGCTCGCTGCATGCTTGCTAAACCTTCTTCTGGTGGCATGTCTGATGTGGATCAAGTCCACGCTGCATCACAATACTCTGATGTGACTTCCATCTCATCCCACATAGACCACTCTAGATGTTGGACAGCATTGTGTACATTTTGAAATACACATTGACACCTGTTTCTCATCAATCAACTGATAAAACATCTAACCCACGTCCCTGTATTCTCTGTTTCATCATTCTTCACTGGAATTGGGCTACTTATTAGATGCCTATCTCCCCTACTACTGTTGGAGGAGATCCTGGAAATACAATAAGGTCTAAGAGCCTGGTAGCGGGACCCTTGAGATTTAGCCACTGAAATGTCTACATGCTTTTAAGGAGCTCATCTATGTGTATCTCTTACTTAAGATAAATATTTGGAAACAAAAAACAACAACAACAACAAAAAAAAACCAGGAAGACTTTTTCCTTCAACAATGTTTTAAGGTATGAAATTATTCAACCATAATGAAGGTAATCATTGAGAATTTACAGAGCTCATAGCTGTAGTCCCTGTTGCAGAAAGACAAGACAAATGAGATACAGTCTGGATAAATTAGCACTTGTTCTAATAGTAAATTAATAGAAATCAATAGTATATTAAATGGCATAATGACAGAAATTAGATTATTAAGGTTCTTTTTAGTTTATCACTTAAATTAGCAGAATGAAATTCAAAGGGAAGTAATTTGGAACTTTCCTGAGCAAAAGCTGAGTAACAGATGAGTAAAACCTGCAGAACAACTTTATAAAAGCAGACAAAGGACTGTAAGTTACAACTGTAGGCGTATAAGTTACAACAGTTCGCTGTGACTGAAGCTGAAAGAAATCCACTTAATGCAGGAAGACCTTATTTGTGCACCAAGATATAGAAGAACACAAAGCTGGAGACCAGAAACAAATGGCATCTATGTATATACCACGCTGCATAATTGGATGATCTGTGGAAGTCATCATCATTACCGTTCTGCTTCATCTGACTTTGGTTATCACTAGAGGCAGGATGCTGAAGAGAGCTTGGTTCCCTAGGATGTGGTCTGAAATCTAATGGCTCTCAGGCTTCTGGGGAGAAGCAGAAAAGCCCTTTCCAAATAAGAAGAGCTATTGGTGAGAAAGTGACTCTATATGTACCTAAAGTGTGCTTTTATTCCATACCTTCTCAGCCAAAATGTTATGTTATTTAACAGCACATTTCTGTGATAAACAGGTCTGAGAAACGTGGTAAACTGGAAGAGGGGAGGGGAAAAAAAAAGCTGGATATACTAAGAGTCCTCTTCCATTTAAAACTACAGCTTAGAATTCAGCATCAAAAGTCATGGATGGCCTTAGATTGAACAATATTGATGAACAACATTGAGGAACCAGTTAGCTACAGGAAGGATTTAATCCATTACACTATTACACTTAGAGATACTTTTTTTATTGACTGGAGTGCTTGCTTATTTTCTTAAGGAAAAAAGTCTGCTTTTTAAACAAAAACATATTACCAACTTTTCATTGAAGGAACTGTCAAATCAAAAGTGCAAAAAAAAAAGGGGAACATCAGAGATATGCTTCATCTGTGCAGTAGGCAAAAGGAAGGTGTCTGGAAGGGGTGATTATGGAACTCACTTAATTCACGATCAGATTGAAAGCAAAAGGGTTGCACCAAGTATGATTCTGGCATCTTATGCTTATGACAAAGGTCTTGAGATTGTGCTGCTGCTGCTGACTCCGGTTACTGCTGAGACCCCAGCAATATTATATATCAAACATGTGACTTTTTCCACCTCTCTGTTGGAATTTCTCTGATTTCCAGAGTCTATTACAAAATAAGCTACATTCATCAGCACTGCATACCTGTTGTTGATGTTAGCATCCTGAAGGAGACAAAAAAAATAAAAAAGGAAAGAAAAGAAAACTAAAAAAAGCTGCTACTTTATCTTTGAAGTGGCCAGGCTGCGAGGGGAAGCAGTTAATTCCCCATGGGTAGGCACAAACATTCCTTCACTTGTGACATGTGTAAAGGTTACTGTTCAGAGCAGACTCTTTTCAGGACCCATTTCTTCTGGGCACTTACATTTCTAAACCCCTCAAGAGGGCCGTACTTGTGAAAAAGAGAGTGGAAGCTCTGGTGTTCTGGTCTAAGATTACACCAGCAATTTTGTGAACAGACTTTGGATCAATCCAGAGTTGGAAGTGAACATGAAAAGTGTCAGGAACTCTTTTATAAGTCTTTTTGTGGTGCATCTGATTGACCCACATTACGACGTACAATAGCATGAAAGAGTGTTAGCAATCAGTGCTAATGAATACATGTACCTACCTGATTCATACACTGGGCATTACCCCTCACTAATGCTTTTGTTTTGCATTCATTAAAATTCCCATCATGACACAAAATGCTGAACATTTACTATAACAAAAACAAAAGCAAACAAAAAAAATGAGACACATTTATTGCAAATTTCAGTCAAAAAAGATATAAATAAGGAAATCACATAGCACAGGCTCATTGTCCCGATCCTACTCTACTTTAGTTCATTAATTAATGTTTTTAGAAAAGATATTTACAGTGAGACCTCAGGCAAATACTCAGAGAGAACTTGTGGCATAATCCTTCTCTGTCTTCCCCTCTTCCCCTTCCCCCACCTGCAAAGGAGACTGGTTACTTGTTCCTTTTTTTTTTTTTTTTTCCCCTTAGAGTCCAGGAAGGACTTGGAGAAGTTCAGTCTTCATGGGTTAGATTTCTCTAAGGGACATTTCTTAATGTCCCTCTCATACAAACTTCTTACACAGCTAAAATTTATTGACATTTGCTTGCTGAATTGTAGAATTTTTATTAGAATTATTATTAAAATTGTCTCCATAAATATAATATCCTAGTGAAAATCTGTGTATGTATCTAAGTTACAAAAAGCTGTTATTTTATTTTTTTGCCACAAGATTTCACTTGAAAAGCTTGCCTGGATGCAAAAAACACCAGAAGATTTATTTCCATAACAATTGAATTATCTATCTGACATCTTCCTAATACAAGCTGCTGCAACTGTATGCCACAATTATGTTTATATTTCGTAAAAAATGTAATTTGAATATTACCCTGTATTCTGTTAAAAAAGAAAATATGTAACAGAATCCATTCCTTACTACATGAAAAAAATTGTTTGATGATGAATCATTTACAAGAGCCATTGCAGATTGCAAAAGAAGAAATACATAGAAGAGTTTTAAATAAAAGCCCTTTCAGTCCTGCTTCTTAAATACAAGGACGTGAAGATACTTTATGAAAGCCTTATTTTACTGATGATGATTCCACGTAAATTATTACAGATCACCATATGGTGTATTGGAGTGGTATAACACATCTACTGAAAAGGAAAGGAGAAAAAGTGTCCATTCTGGAAAGGCCCTTACTGTGGTATCAAAAGAAGGTTTGAGAAATGCAAAATAGACATGTACAGTAACAAGCCTCTCTGGATGTGAGACACTATATCAAAGCAGGCTGAAAAAACTAAGTTTTTCTGCATCTCTCTCTTTTTCTATGTAATTTCCTGCTAAGGAGATATGATTGATGTTAATTTCTGAGAAGTTCAGGAGTGGAGGAACCTGGAGTATAAATAGAAATGTATGGCCAACTATGATCAGGAGCATGAATGTGTGGCTACGAGTCTTTCCGAAGTCTGGATTTCCAACTACAGGTGCATCTTTCTAACCTGTTAGGAAAAAAAACAGGAATCTGAAGTTTGTTTCTCACTGAAAACTTAAAAAAAAAAAAAAAGAAAGAAAAAAAAAAAGAAAAAGCCCCACATTCTACTCTGTTACTGCTATGAGAGCACTTGTGTTAGCACTTGTGTTGGCTAAACCAAATGAAGGGGAACTGTTTCTTCTCTTTGCCCAGCTATCATACAATCTGTTTGCTGAGTTGAAGTCTAGCAGGCTGAGCCCACCAGGGCTTTAGGTAAAGAAATTAGTAGTTTGAGGATTAGTCTGAGGATTCCTCATGGGTGTAGGTAGAGGAGTCGTGCTGCTCACACCTCTCAAGATGGCAGCTATTGCAGAAGTGCATCAAAGCAGATATAAATTTACTAGAGAAGAACAAATATTATAGAGATACAGAGTCGTAAGGCATGAAAGAACATTCTCTTGAGCATGGGCTACAAAATTAGGCTTACATGTCCCTTCAGGAAACTGGACCTAGATCCAGTGAGGTAAAAGTGTTTTCTCTTGTGGATTACAGATCTGAACAGCAATAATTCTGCTTTACGTATAGAAAGTTCCATAGTTTAATTAAAACCATCATGTGCATGCGGGTAAGCTCCATGAGATGGTGGTCCCATGTGACTGTTATGTTTTTTTCTATAACAATTATTCCCGTTCAGTCAACATAACTAATTCTACGCAAATCTCACTTCCCAGACTGTTCACCGCCATTAAAAGCAACTTGTTTTTACAGCTTTTTAAGACTTTCGCTGCAATTCTTGTACTCAGGCCTCTGAATCTAGAAATGTTTGCAGCTCATGCAGCCAACTAAGACACGCTGTTTGGTACAATTCAGCTTCAGTCTTATTTGGCTGTGTAATTTTATTCAGTACCTCAGCTGTGCTTTTATGTTCCTGTCATGGTGTTATGAATATTCGCCACTCATCATAATCCTTCAGTTCCCTCATTTCATAGGTGGGGAAAGAGAAGTGCAGAAAGTAAAGTTGCCTGGTTTGCCCAAGCCTATGATAAATTGGCAATATGGGAAAACAGAATCCACGCATTCTGATTCTTAGCGCTGTGCTCCAAATACTTGTAAATACCCACATAAATCAAGTTAATGGTAGAAACACAGTAATAATTACTGTGGGAAGGGAAATGCATAGAAGGTTTTTGCCAGATTTCCCAAAGCACGGAAGTAGTCAAAAATTCTAGTGGAGTAATTGCCTACTATTGAATGCAACATAATTCCAGTTAAACACCTAGCACTATATTTTGTTATATACCTTTTCTAGAAGTACTAATATTGGATTCTGTGTGTTCCAGTTGAAGTGCAGATGCAGTGTTGGTGTCAGATCAAGGCTGTCCTTCAATCTTCACCATCATTCTGCACAAATGGGGTTTGTTTGATGCTGAAAAGAAGGAAAACAAACAGAAACCCCAAACCAAGAAACCCCAAACAAACTAAAAAAGAATTTTGTTTCCTGAAGAAAAGTAAAAATAGACTGCAGCTGATCTCCACTAATTACTCTTGTTGAAAGCTTGGCTTTTTAAAGTTACTTTAAAAAAAAAAAAAAAAAAANNNAATTAAAAAAAAAAAAAAAAAAAAGGCTTTGCTGAGGGGAAACTACCACATTCTGTGTGACGCCGGGGAAGCCCAGATTAGGCATGCTACATTTTGGACCTCACCCAAATGATCTGCTTCTCATCCTTATTTATTTCACTTCATGATATGATTGAATTCATTAAACATTTCAGACTCAATCTGGGTCCAAGAGAAAGTGTTTCCAACCTGCCAAGGCATCCCGAGATGGAGTTCTGTTATCCACCATAGTCCTAAACAAGGATATCCTCCTACTTGATTCTGAGTAATAATTTGGAACTGAGACCTTGGTATTCCCTCTGAATGACTGGACCGAGCTTGTAGTTCAGGATGAATCACTTGCACAGTAGGTACACTGAGGAGAGGGAAAACTGTGGTGTAATTGATTCTCATTTTGTAGCTGGAGTGTATATTTTCCATTCACTTCATTTGCTTCATCAGCATCAATTCAGCCTTCCAGCAAACCACACCCTTGTCAAAAATTATTGCAGGAAGAAGAGGCTGAGCAAGCACAGCCACTCATTTCCCTCAGGGCAAATTGCCTCATATCAGCCTTCAGAGAATGATCTTGTAAAGACAACTAGAGATTTTGTCATTTTTCTATTTCTTAGTGAGAAAGTCACTGCACATGCTGTGTGATGTCAATCACACCAAGCTCCTGTAGTTTCTAGCCTTTTCCAAGAAATGTCTTCACAGACCGTCTCTGGAACTCCTCCATTCACTTCTCCTGGTTTTCTTCTGCTTCCACTTGGAAAACAGCAGCTCCTGAGATCAATAATCTGAAAAAAACAGTAGCCCAAGAGATTCCATTTCCAAACAACATTGGCCAAATTGAACTAGCTGAGAGCTGGCTGATATAATTTGTGAATAAAATTTCCACCATAGATTCTTGAACTGAATTCTGTGGAAGATATCTTTGAACACTGCATTACAAATTCTCTACTTCTACCCATTCTGTATTAAAAGGGCCATAGAGCCAGGATTTGGGCCAAAAGCTATGCTAATGAAATTTTCTTTAAGTACCGTATCCAGTAACAAAAAATTATAGCAAGATGGGGTCTGGAAAGAATTCAACCACTGTTGTCAAAGACCAGGCATCATTTCCCTTATGAACAATCTGATCATGCTTATTTCACATATATAACAGCTTACCGAAAAATAATGATGGTCACCATATTCACAAGAAGATTCAGAGCAAGTGGAAGCCAGTTCATAAGCAAGCATCTAAATTTTTTAAAGGTTCAAGTGTCTGGAAGCTGTCACAGAGAAAATAAATTTAAAAAAAAAAAAAAAAGAGACAGCTCTTGTTTAAATGCCCCTATATGCATTTAAGGCCAGAAACAAAAAGAGATTTACAAATTGGGGTCTTGAACACAGCAAAGAGTTTAAGTTTCATGGACAGAACTGAAAACACCAAACTAAGAACCTAAGGACTAAGAGCCATGATCAACAGAGAGTTAGGCTCCTAGAAGCCTATGTGAGGCACCTTCTCTTATGAATAGGAACATGAAGCATGTCTGAAACTGTAGGTAGAAATTTTATTTTGAGGACCCATTGATTTCACGCTGGTCAAAAATGAACTTTCTGCATGAGGCAATTCAGAGCAACTCTATTTGTATTTAAAGGAAATTGCCTCACGTTTTTCTTTGAACATATAGGTGAAGGAGGTGAAGACCTATCTGTCAGGGCCATGAAATGAACCCTTGCAATGCAGGCAGTGAATCCACTAATTGGGTCTACATTGCTAAATGAAAGAGGGTCAGGGAGAAGCTTGATTACTGAAACTCTGATTTCCCAATGTTTAATTATTATATCTCTCTCCTACTCTGTGCTAGACCTCTCCATCTAGATTTCTCCAATATCTATCTGCCTGAAGGAGTCTAGCTCTTGGCAGCAAGCCAAGCCCTGGCGTTCTCTTTTATTTATCAGTAGAGCTGGCATAATTAGCGTAAGCAGTTGTTTTAAGTGAAATAGATCACCTCTGAAGGATTTGTGTATATGCTCCACTGACTTTATCAGGACTCAGGCAAGCACCTGGCTTCAAAAAAAGATTAATTCATTTCTTCCTCATCAGAGCTAGATGCCTAAAATTCAAATTAGCCCGCATCATATTCTGTCACACTACGTGCTAGACTTAATACCTATTTTCTATTTCACATGTTGAGCACATGTAGTGAAAACAAAATCATAGCAGTAGGCAAAAGGGATATGTATGCCATTGGTATAGAATTGGTAAAGGTAGGATAGAAAGAAATTAGAGGAAGATATATTGATATTCTAGATCTACTAAGGAAAAGGTTTCCAGAAATGTTCCTGTACCTGAGAACCAGTAAGACAGACTGGAGACTGAGAACTGAAACAGCAATAAGGTCTCCCCGGAGCCTTCTTTTCTCCAGGCTGAACAGCCCTAGCTCTCTCAGCCTGTCCTCATAGGAGAGGTTCTCCATCCCTCTAATCATCTTTGTGGCCCTCCGCTGGACCTGTTCCAAAAAAGGTCCATGTCCTTTCTATGTTGAGGACTCCAGAACTGGACACAGTACTCCAGGTGGGGTCTCACAAGTGCAGAGTAGAGGGGGAGAATCACCTCTCACAACCTGCTGGTCACACTTCTTTTGATGCAGCTTAGGAAATGGTTGGCCTTCTGGGCTGCCAGCACAAGTCTGGCTCAAATTATCTCCTCCACTTGTTTAGGGCAGAGTCTAATGCTTTTGACCCAAGGGACAGAGCAAAAAGGGACATAGCTGAAAGAGCAAAATCCTGGCAATGGAGCAGTAGGTATTTCTTCATTCAGAGTCTAATGCTGCAAGGCAGGTGAGGGTTATTGTCTTTTCACCTGTGCCTGTGACCAGGAACTGGAAACTTGAGTGTGTGCGGTGCTTTGAGGTAGCGCCTGATACCTTGCAAGTTATGGCTTGTATCCTTTCCACAGAAGACTTTCAGGGTGAAAGCAATTTTGGTTATCAAACTCAAAGCGGTGACGTGGTTGTGTTAAGAATATGCAGTAACAGGTGTCAGTAGAGCTCCTCTGTTGTTTACGCCGAAGCCAGTTGTAGCTGGAGGCTGCTATGTACCACTAAAATGTCAGCAAAGCTACACAGAAAAATTCCCTTGACTGCAGTACCTCTTATTCATGGGAATCTTTCCAGGGTAAGCAGGGAAACATTTTTCTACTTTATCTTAGTTTGCTCAAGGAACTGAAATCATCCAGGACTGAGTCACATGCCATTTGCAGAGCCCCTGACTACGGCAGAGCAAATTCTAAGAAATCCTTTATTCCAAGTGTCCTCTGGTTCGGCAAGGCCCTGGAATTTGGGTGACCACAGGAAGCAGTTGAGAGGTTTTCCAGCCTGACCGTATCAGCCGTCTCACCACAAGAACTTCCTATTTTGGCTGAGTCCCTTCAATCAATTTGAGGCTGCTCTGTATGATCAATAGGAGGGAGTTTAAGGACGGCTTGTTTGCCTTATGTTTGTGAAGTGGTTCTTGTTCCCTGGCTTCTCTTTCTTACATCAGAACTATTCCTGTTTGCTTTAAGGCTTTAAATCATTGCTAATTTTTTACAAAGAGAAATAGAGAGTAAAAGGCATATGAAACATTTTATACTAAGTCTCTTGAAAAGTTAACAGTAAAATAACAGGCATAAACCAAAGAAAAAAAGACTTATGAGATAGATGAGACAGTAAGTATAAAATAGAGAATGACTTTATAGGTAAACTGAACCCAAGTAATAACTTGACATATAATATCCAAAATACACGTATTAAAATATCTATAAATTCCATTGAAATGGAAATGTACGTGCCACTTCAAACCTTACAACACAGACTGTTAAAATAAATATAATATTTAAATATGGGGAAATAAAAATAATAACCCCCAAAGTACTTTTTACTTTCATGCAGACCTTGCAAAGTTGCATTATCATAGGGGGAAAACAACAACCACAGTACAAAGCTATTAGTGTCTCATGAAAATAAGCTAGTGAAAGCTACCTCAGGAACTGAAAGAGATTTGCATTCATGGTTTTCTAGAAGTGTGGGTAAATGAATAATTTCAGTTACTCGAAAATAATATTTGCATTAGATAGATTAACATTTGAATAGAGCAAAAGGACTGCATCTTATCTGTATCAGATCATTGCATCGTATCTCAAAAATAACTGAATTTGTTGTTTTTCTTTTACAGAGAAGCTCTTCTTTTTCAAGTATGGGTACAGTAGAACAAATGTTTAATTGTTTTGCATAGCCCATGATCTTTTAATCTCAAACTCAGCACAGACATATAATACTGCTTAGTGGGGGAAAACAGAGATTTGTTTGATTGAAATAAATATTTGATCCTTACATTACATGTAGACTACCTGGAATACAGTGACTATCTTGTTCAAAAGTTATACACATTAGTATTAAGCAATTTAGTTGATTTCTAAGGTTTTTGGAGTAGGAACTTTTTATCATCAGCTGCTTTTTAGGACATCTAGCACAAAAAGGCCTTAATTACAAAACATGAAAAACATATTTTATTTCTTTTTTTTACATTAGAGTAGGCCATTAAACCATGACAACTAATATACTTCCTCTAGCAAAGAGGAACACAAGGAAGTCCTATGTTAGTTTAGTTCTTTTAATATACCTACCTACATGCATGGTATTGGAAATAAAAATATATTCATTCCTTCCTTGGTGATTGGTTTTCAAGACTTAGAATATCCATGAAAGGATACTTGTTCAGGGGGTGTTCAGGTGCTTAACAAATATGAACCAAAGTCCACCCTATGAAACACAACTAATTTTTGATGAGCCCCGGAGGCAAAATCTGTTCTTAAGGAAATGGTAATAGGCTACTTGATGGGACAATGCAGACTTTCCCAGTCTAAGAACGGTGAAGAGCAGAATCAGCCCTCAGACTTAGCTTCATGGTTTCATATTCGCTCAGGCTAGGACCTGTAAGAAAATAATTTGAGACAATATCATAAAAGATATTATATCATAGATCATAAGAATTACTCTGACAAATGTAATTTCATCTTAAAAGCAAGTGATTACCAGTGATTAAGGTTCCAAAGCAGTTAAACCTTCTTCCACTAGTATACTAATTTATGCAAAGGTCGGTTGTGACATTTCAAATGGACACAAATGAAAGACCCAGAGGTAAGAGAGTTTGCAAAAGGTGTTCAGGTGTCTAGAAAGCACCTTACATTACTATGGTTTTTGCTTTCTGTTTGACTCTCAGGTGTGCTAGTATCTCTTTGGTCAATGTTGGTTGCATAAAGAAGCTTTGAAAGATATGTGTGAATAGTTCCATAAGAATACTTCCAAAAGGAGATCCTCCTTATACAATGCAAAACTACATTAAGAGGTCTTTTCTTATTCTGGTCCTATCATAAAGCTTCCAAAACTGGTGGAACAAGAGCTGTGTTCTGTTATTCCCAGGACACACCTTGCTATTCAGTTTACCACTCTCTCATGTGGCTCTCACCGTCCCTTTTTGCTCCAGGCTGGCCCCATGGCACAGCTCTTTTGTCTCCCCTACCTTTGTCCAACAAAATTAAACTGATTTTCAGGTTTCACGCCAAAGCATTTTGAAGCTTTGGCAAGTGAAAAGAGAGAAAGCAGAAAAAAAGCATTCATGTGAGATCACTTCAGTTTGAACCGCCACATTGACAGAAATGCTTTGCTTCATTTGCCTCAAACTGACCGGATAATTTTTATTCTGGCATATGATCACACCTGTGGCATTTCAGAAGGATTTTCTTAGGCTTGATGATGTTACCACAGGTCATAATCTGTCTTATAAAAAGAGGCTGGGAGAGAATTAAAGCTATGGAGTGGCTATTCTGTTTCGCATACATAACTATGGAGACAAATTAGTCTCCAAAACCAGCTTTGCTTCTGAAAACAAAGTTTGTCATCAAGAAAATAGCTGATGAGAAACACAGCATTACTCTCTGAGTCACTGGCATTTGCCATGTTTCCTCAGTGCAGTTCACTATGAAGAACTGAGTTAGAGTCATAGCTAAAGATGAAAGTGATCGTGAGAGATACACCCAAAAACTTTCTGCAGTGAGAAGAGGAAAAGAAACCCTGGAGACCTCACTAACAGAAAGTGCATTGTTTATTTGATAAACTTTAGCATAGACAAAGATATGGAAAATATGAAACCATAACAAGGAAAGTATTTGCCTTATATCACACTTCAAACAGTCATTTGGACATAAGATTTTTAAATGACACAGACAGAAATTTATCTAGTACTATAGAAATGACTCCTGGATTGGTGTTTTGTCCGTGGTGAAGTTACAAAATTTATTCTTCAAATATTTACATTATTCTGCTGAGCAAACTTTATTAAAGTTCACAATTGCCTTACACATCATGGCTTCCTCTGGCTCCTTGAAATAAGGTCATTACGTCTTAATCATTTAACACACTCTAACACATTCTCCCTCCTGCATGCATACATATAAATATACTTACTTTTTTTTTTTTTTTTTAACATCAACAGGCACTCATTATTACATGGGGAATACTTGGCTCTCTCTTGCAGCTTTGCATAGCTGCAAAGAAGCAAGGTTTTCCCTACAGTTTAATGACACCTTCCTTTTCTCACTTACACTTCAAGACTTCCACATACTGGCAATTGCGTTTCCAGCTAAATTGAGACATATAGAATCCTCTTTTTCCCTGGACAGACCATAAGCCTCTTCCATGGTGTTTCTGGTATTATGGCTACATTCCTTTATTTTAATGTCAAGGCTAAGTGGACCACAGCCAAGAAACAAAATTATAAAAAAGTCCCTGTATTGCCGTCAGATCATCTAAGCCAGTGACTGAAATACAATTAAAATTAATTTTCCTTCTTTCTGTGGAACTGCAGTGGACATGGAGTGCAGCTGTTGTGATCTGGTTTATGGGCTATCATTCCCACCTCACTTAAATCTTACTGGTGCATTTTCAAAGTGAAATAGTAGACGTTCTTTCCGCCTGTTTAATGGAAGTTGTATGCTCCAGATTTCACATAATAATTTTCCTTCTTTATAGAGTGTCATGGTTATTCAGGGTTCTTTTCAAAATAAGTAAAAGGTAAAGTAACTGGATTCTGTGCACCATTATAATGATGTAAACTTGAAATAGTTCTACTGATTTCACAGGGAAGAGGCTGGATATGAATCGACATAACCAAACAAAATATACACTAAAATCCATGCACTATTCACACTTCAAAATATTATACCTGCATTTCAAGGATTTTTTTGGTCAGTGTTCTGTAGGCTGCCTTATTGGACCATTGAAATTATTTTGCCTAAATGCTGTTGAAGTGTGACAAATTAAGGAAAAATATATCATTTTTTCTACAAATTGTACCTGAATTATACTCTTTTTTCCTAGAAAAGAGTTAATAATAAAAGAAACCCCAACCCTAACAACAATGCTCTCTAATCATGATATATGGAGACCTGTATACTATATTTCCTCAAGAACGGCTTTTTACGATAAACAAGGTCTGAATCATCCTCAACAATGGAGGAGTCATCATGTAGTAAATATAAGCTGTGAGGACAAAAATTACTTTTTACTTGTTCTATACCATTTTTTTCTTCTGATGATTTCATAGAGTTCCACACAGATACATTTGATTACACAGAATATAAACCATTTTCTGATGGAAGTTTTAAAATTCAAAATAGATTTAGATAATGAATCATAGAATCATAGAATGGTCAGGGCTGGAAGGGACCTCCAAAGGCCATCTAGTTCAACCTTCCTGCAGTCGCAGGGACACCCCCAACTAGACCAGGTTGCTCAGGGCCTCATCGAGCCTCATCGAGCCTCACTTGAATATCTCTTGGGGAGAGGCCTCAACCAGCTCCCTGGGCAACCTGTTCCAGTGTTCCACCACCCTCAGAGGAAAGAACTTGTTCCTAATATCCAATCTAAATCCACTCTTCTCCAGCTTAAAGCCATTGCCCCTTGTCCTGTCACTGCAGACCTTTGTAAACAGACTTTCCCCAGTCTTCCTGTACGCCCTCTTCAATACTGGAATACGAATAAAGTACTGCTTTTGACTTGGACATCTGGAGATTTTGTATCTGCATATGCACTATATTACGTTTGTTATGCATGTTCTCTTCTGTATGTAAATCAGTCAGTATAACATAGAATTATAGAATCATAAAATGGTTAGAGTTGGAAGACACCTTAAAGATCATCGAGTTCCAACCCCCCTGCCATGGGCAGGGACACCTCCCACTAGACCAGGTTGCTCAAAGCCCCATCCAGCCTGGCCTTAAATACTTCCAGGGATGGGGCATCCACAACTTCTCTGGGCAACCTGCTCCAGTGCCTCACCACCCTCACAGGAAAGAATTTCTTCTTAATATCCAATCTAAATCTCCAATTTTCCAGTTTAAAACCATTACCCCTTGTCCTATCACTATGCTTACTGCCAAAGAGTCCCTCTCCTGCTCTCCTGTAGGCTCCCTTCAGATACTGGAAGGCTAGAAAGTTTAGAAACTATAATAACTATATTTCTAAACTACCAATTTAGAAACTATAAATTGTATATCTATAAATGGATGATACAATTACTGAGATCTACCTTTGGTTAAGCACATGAAGCTGTATTATGAAAGGGACGTTAATGAGTATATTAATGCATGCTGATATTTCAAGGAACACTTTTCGTTTAGGATTTCTCTTTAAATAATGATCCAGATTTACTTTTATTCTGAATAGTATCTTCTTGAGTCCAATATAAATCACACTGGTTTGTTAAGATATGATTATATATTGGATCATATGTCTCAGTCACATGAATAGTATTTGCCAATTGTTCATTTGAGTTTTGAGGCCACTTCCAAACTAAGAAAGTATGCACCTGAGCAGAGACACACATAATATGTTCTGTTATGTATTCTGTCACACACATTACTGAGTGAAAAAACACAAAAAATTAATGTAAAACATCTCTATTGCACATGTAAAATTTTGCTAAATAATAGCTGTATTATGGTTCAAGTGAATAGGAATAAATCGAAGTTCTTGCCCCATTTAAGCTTCTAACCTTGGGGGTTTTTGTCATTTTGTTTATTCTAACTGAACAATAGAAAAATTACAAGTATTTTTCACCGGTTCTGAACTTCATACTTCTCTGGTTTTTCATCTGTGAGTAATTTTGAGAATAATTTTTAGTCAACATGCATGCTGAAGGACAGTCTCATTTTTATGGAAGAATCCACCTTTGCATACCTTTGAATACAGGCAATTCAGGTATTTTGGAGTTGCAAATCTCAGTTTTGTTCAGCCAGTCAGGCACCTCTAAATTGTCTCAATTTCTTAATATTAATGCCCTAGTTAATAAGAAAGAATCTGGGTAGTCAATTTAGACTTCTAACTTGTGTACATTAAAGAACTCTGTGAAGCTGTTTTCAAACAATAAGGGACTAACCTTGCTACAACTGTCTGTAGGACTTTGCAATACCTCCAGAACGAGCTTCAGTCCATTGCCAAGGGACCTACTTGTCTCCATGCATTACCAGGAAATGTTTCCGGTCTCTGAAACTGATTTATCTTGTTAAATAGTTGAAGTTTAGGTTTTGCCAAGAAGAGTTTCACAAACAATCTCTGTACATCGTCTGAGAGCTAAAACCCCACCACTGAGCAGTCTACATATAGCCCCTATGATTCTGTCAGGTGACAAGCTTGTCTGGATGGACATGGGCGAGCCAGTACAAGTTGAACTCTCACATCAAATGTTCCTGAGCAAATGCTGAGTATTAGTACTAATGACAAATGGCCTGAGGCTGTTAATGCTCTCATTTTTCACATCATAGCATTTTAAATACAAAGCAAAGCTGGGCTGCCTTTATTTGTGTGACATCCGTATTGCAAATGTATTTACTCTGGATATCTTTCACCTTCAACAAACATCTATATTTCTCAGTGTTTTCCTCAAAAAGCAAAGCTTGCATATTTCTCCCCCCCCCCCCCACTTCCACCAGTTATCTCTGTTCATGGTTCTGAGCTTACAAACTGTGCTAGTTCTTTAATTTTATTATTAACACAGGATAATAAGATAAATCATGTGGGAAGGGAGCTCACAAGGTCTCTAGTCAACTTCCTGCTCAAAGCAGGGACAGCTTTGAGGTGAGATCGAGCTACTCAGGCCTTTATCCAGTTGGACCTTGAAAACTTCTCAAGACTGAGATAGCACAACCTCTCCAGTCAACCTGTTAGTACACCTCTTCCCAATTTCAATACAGTATAATTATATTTTTCATTCAAAAAACTCAGAATCACAGGAATTTAGTTATTTCTTTGTTGGCTGAGAATTGTTTGCATACAACTTTTTTTGGCTGTTCAGAAGCAAATGCCTTTTCTTGTTTTGGTTTGGTTTGTATTTAACCCATTTCAAAACTACGCATCACATACCTTTGAGAGTAGCACGGGTCCTTAATTCTGCATCTACTTGCCCAAGAAAGTATGTTCACTTTTTCTGGTCTGTTCCTAGTAACTGTGATAATATCTGGTGTCCCTTAACATGGTTTGAAACTTTCTTCCCAGTATCAAATAGGTTTCTTAAGCCTTGGTTCTATGACAAACCAAAGCCATATTCTACAATCAATATGCAGTTAAAATGATTCCTGGTAAGAATATCAAGAGTTTTTTCAACAATATCAAGTGTTTACCCACTGAAAATGTACTTTTTCTGTTGGTCAGAACCAAATACTATGAATTCCAGCAGCACAGGGGTTAAATGAGTCTTGATTCAGTCTTGAGGTAAAGTATATTTGTAGTTGTCATTTCAGTGATTGGAGTGATATGCTGGCTTGACAAAGTATATGGCTTTTTTAATAGTTTTGGGTGAGTACAAAAGGTTACAGTTGTACGGCACTAGATGCAGAAAGTAGTTCAGCAAAGTAGTTAGCAAAACTGCATAGGTTAGTGAACATAGATGGAACTCTGCTGCATTTAGTGAAGCTATTTTAAGTTCTGTAGGAAGTTAGTCCTACTCCAACAGCTTGACTAAAACTGTAAAAATATCTTTCCCGGGAAAGGGTATCAACATTTTAATCTACTTTGTGCTGATAAAGAAAGGGAGAGGGGAGGGGTTCATTTTCATGGAATAAGGTGGAGGTGAAACAAAAAACTCTTTGTCTTGAGAAATATTGCACCTGTATTAAGTTCACTGCTGATTCCTTAGTTGAAATTTGATTTTTTCCCCTTTCTTCCCTCCCTTCATTATTTTCAGTGCTGAGGAATGTGAGGCATGTAAGCCATCCTTCTTGTCACTGACAAATTTCTTTCTTCAACTGTGAAAAAGAATAGTCCTTCCTCACCTAAGTTACCATCAGCAAGTCATCTCAGCAATGCACCTGTACCATGTAACACTATATTATATCTTCCAGGGCTTCATATTTGTGTGACAGACTTCAAAGATCCATTTCCTGTTCATCTAAAACCTATGCTTAGGGGTTCTATTCTCACTAGGAAGGTCTTTTAGGAATGTGCTATGGTTTCCAAGCAATGAATCAATGGAGAAGTATATTTTTTTATTTGATATTAAAAACTTTCTATTAATGAAAGTAGAAGGTGCAACTTCCACGGTACTCCCCTTCCCCAAATGAACCTATAGTGCCTTCAACACATTGCATAAAAATTAGTTTTTCTTTTCTCATTGATTTTGCACTTTAATACTCAAGATTCATAAAGGGTAAGTTCAGCTGAAATAGAGAGCTGATACCTTCACAGATACATTTTGGTTTCTGTGGAAACCTAGATACTAGAAAACAATATATCTAGATATACCTAGATATTGTGGAAAACAATACTAGAAGATCTACCTAGGCTGCTCTGATAACACTAACAATTGTTAAAAAATGTGTAGGCAGTAAAGTTGAGTTGAAAGTATTTATAAAGTCTGTGTGATTATGAGGACTCAGTCAATTACACAACGTTGCAATAGGTTATCATGTACTCTGACTTTTCCTAATTTTTTTCAGACCTGTTGGGCAGGTCTTCACTGTGCAATCCCTGGGTTGGCAACAGCTTGGGAAAATTTATCTTCCAGTACCACCCTCTGCCGATATACCAACCTGATACTGAAAGAAGCCTAGCAATGTGAGTGTGGCTAGTTTGTTTCCAAATTGGATCTAGTTCAGTCAGTCCTGAGTGGGAAAATCTGTGTATCTTGCTTCAAAGAACAGTTATCAATATTTCCATCTCAAACTTGCAGAGTATTTCAAATAGGATTATCCAAAAGTCTACCCTGAGCCTGGTTTCATTAATTTGTGCAATAACAACTGCAGTTATGGAATAGAGTTTATATTGATGGCATTTACAGATGACAGCAAGGCCACAGAGGCTGTATGCATTTAAGACCCTACACTCAGAATTTAAAACAAATTACAAACAAAACAACAAACAAAACCAAGACAATTAAGAAAATGTTCAATTTAGCAAGATGGAATTTTAAAAAGACCAGTGCCATATGGAGGAAGCAGAAAATAAATTCTTGCCTTTGGAAAGCAAAAAGTCTCAACATACTGCCCTGCAGGTTATACCAGTAAAATAACATCAAAATAAAACCTGAAATTAAGATGAAAAAGGAAGTCATTACAAACCAAAAACTGTATATAATTTGCATAAAATGCTAGAAATAATAACTCCAGTTCTATAATATAACAGGACATCTATATAAGTAATAACAGGACAAAAATCCATTTGATTGCTAATGAGATGAGCAACATATTTGAGAACTTGCACATGGTGTTACAGAAATGGAACCAATTAGGGATTATAGTATCTCTAAAATCAAGTTGGAGAAGAATCTTCTACAGATAGAGAGTATTTAGTCTTGCAATAATGTAGGATTAGATGAAGTTGGTTCTGTGCTTTCTCAAGCTTGTTTTTTCAATTTAAATGACATTGCATAAGTCTAATATTTTACTTCTCCTAAATATGTTAAAACTGCCATTACTTGTGGTAATCTATTTGCACTTTTTTATTTGTAAATTTTCCTATCTACTCTCCCTTATATTGATCAATTAGCTATCAGTATTTAATATTTTCCTTTTTTTTTTTGTATATTGAAGAAATAATAGTTTTCTTTAGCACTTGGCACTTCCCATTTTCCAAGATTTCTTTGAAAACATCACTGAAGTTCTAAAGAAATCCTCTTCCAGATGTTTTAAACATCTAAGGTGTGAATTTTATAGTCTTATGACTTAAAGTGTCTAACTTTAGAGCCTGCTATTTAACGTCTTGATGAAATGGAAAGAATTTCATAATTGTCTTTAGTGATAGGAACATATTACCTGTTTTTTCCTTCCAAGTCCTTTTCTTCTCCCTCTCCTCCTTTTTGCTTCTAAGTCTGCTTTTTCTGTAAGTCAGGGTGGAGGAAGTGTATTTTTAACAAAACTGAAGACTGAAGATTTACTCTTCAGATTAAAAGAAAAGAAAAATCTTCAGAAAAAAAAAAGAAAAAAAAAGATGACCGGTAGCATCTAATAGCTCTTCTTATGTCTGCAGCAGATGAATTAATGATCTCAGTTGCACTCGCACTGAACATACAGACCTGTGCAACTGAGACACACACAGGAGGGAGGACATCTCATGAGAG
>VZRU01000478.1:273516-287576 GCA_013398155.1 Pedionomus torquatus
AAAAGTCTCAACATACTGCCCTGCAGGTTATACCAGTAAAATAACATCAAAATAAAACCTGAAATTAAGATGAAAAAGGAAGTCATTACAAACCAAAAACTGTATATAATTTGCATAAAATGCTAGAAATAATAACTCCAGTTCTATAATATAACAGGACATCTATATAAGTAATAACAGGACAAAAATCCATTTGATTGCTAATGAGATGAGCAACATATTTGAGAACTTGCACATGGTGTTACAGAAATGGAACCAATTAGGGATTATAGTATCTCTAAAATCAAGTTGGAGAAGAATCTTCTACAGATAGAGAGTATTTAGTCTTGCAATAATGTAGGATTAGATGAAGTTGGTTCTGTGCTTTCTCAAGCTTGTTTTTTCAATTTAAATGACATTGCATAAGTCTAATATTTTACTTCTCCTAAATATGTTAAAACTGCCATTACTTGTGGTAATCTATTTGCACTTTTTTATTTGTAAATTTTCCTATCTACTCTCCCTTATATTGATCAATTAGCTATCAGTATTTAATATTTTCCTTTTTTTTTTGTATATTGAAGAAATAATAGTTTTCTTTAGCACTTGGCACTTCCCATTTTCCAAGATTTCTTTGAAAACATCACTGAAGTTCTAAAGAAATCCTCTTCCAGATGTTTTAAACATCTAAGGTGTGAATTTTATAGTCTTATGACTTAAAGTGTCTAACTTTAGAGCCTGCTATTTAACGTCTTGATGAAATGGAAAGAATTTCATAATTGTCTTTAGTGATAGGAACATATTACCTGTTTTTTCCTTCCAAGTCCTTTTCTTCTCCCTCTCCTCCTTTTTGCTTCTAAGTCTGCTTTTTCTGTAAGTCAGGGTGGAGGAAGTGTATTTTTAACAAAACTGAAGACTGAAGATTTACTCTTCAGATTAAAAGAAAAGAAAAATCTTCAGAAAAAAAAAAGAAAAAAAAAGATGACCGGTAGCATCTAATAGCTCTTCTTATGTCTGCAGCAGATGAATTAATGATCTCAGTTGCACTCGCACTGAACATACAGACCTGTGCAACTGAGACACACACAGGAGGGAGGACATCTCATGAGAGGCTAATTGTAGATGCTCTTGAGTGTCAATACATGCAAACAAGTTAAATGTTGCCATGAGCTGGGTAAATCACCACTATAGTTTGGATTACATTACTTTGCCTTTAGAGCAGGCTATGACTATGTGCATAACCAGCTGTCATTGGTCAACTGACAGACAATACATTCTTAAGGTATTGTAACTTGGTCACTTACCTGAGATCTCAGATTCTGTTATTAGAAGAGCTTTGGAGCTTTGCAGTCACTTCTAATGATCTTTGTACCTGAATTGACTGAAATTATGCACAAGGTTCTGAATCATGTAAAAGATCATTAAATGTGCTCACATAGAAAACTTATTAATTATTATATTAATAAGTTTATATAATAAATATTAATAAGCTATTAATTTCAGGTATATTCCTTGTATATCCTCAGGTATATCCTTATTTTTCCTCAGGAATTTTGCAACTAGAATGCTTTGTGGATCACCACAGGATCATAAAATGTAGAGTTGGAAGACACCTTAAAGATCATCAAGTTCCAACTGCCCTGCCACGGGCAGGGACACCTCCTTCTAGACCAGGTCGCTCAAAGCCCCATCCGGCCTGGCCTTGAACACTTTCAGCGATGGGGCATCCACAACTTCTCTGGGCAACCTGCTCCAGTGTCTCACCACCCTCACAGGAAAGAATTTCTTCCTAGTACCTAATCTCAGTCTCCCCGCTTCCAAGTTAAAACTGTTACCCCTTGTCCTATCACTACACTTCTTGACCAAGAGTACTCTCCTGATCTCCTGCAGGCTCCCTTCAGATACTGGAAGGCTGCTATAAGGTCTCCCCAGAGCCTTCTCTACTCCAGGCTGAACAGCCCCAGACCTCTCAGCCTGTCTTCATAGGAGAGGTGCTCCAGCCTTCTGATCATCTTCATGATCCTTGCAAAACAACAGAATTATTACAAGCAGGGACAGATATATGCACATGTATTAGATGTGCATATATATATACCTATATAATATTTTGCAATTCATTTTAAAGTCAATTGATACCACATAACAGCAGCCTTATCCTAGAACCCCTAGGCATCACACATAAGTTCTTCTTTGTTATTAAGTATGTCATTGTACTCTCCAAAAGAGTTTTGTCATTATGTTTACATCAGTATCACTATTTTTTTCTCTGGGTGAAAAAACTAGAAAATGAAATTTCCCAGCTAAGATCAAACCCAATCAACACTCATGAACAGACCCCATGTGTTTAGTAAGAAGTCAGTATTAGAGTGAAAGAAAAGGACCTGCTTTTATGAAATGTGGACAAATGAAGAATTAGTGTCCACAGTGAATGACAGTGTCTTCAAAAGGTAGCTACTTGAGTCAAGAGCTAAGAGAACCATGAATCTTAACTAATGGCAAAGATATGTGTTCAGAATGGAGCTACACAGTAATTATGTCTTTAATCCTAGGAAATTAATAAAGCTTGATGGATTATTCTCTCCCACTGGATGTAAACCAATTGATGACATTGTTGACACTTTGAAGACTTTTTAAGGGCAGTCACTAAACCTGCATCATTTGTTCTTGAAGTGCCTGAATGGGCTTCAAGATATGTCCATGTGTACCCAGTTCCAAAGGGCACAAACATGCAGCATTTTCTGTGCCCCTGGCTGCAGATAACAAAGATGAAAAAAAAATGTTTCCCATTGAGTCATTTATTCTTCCCTCAGTTCTTCTCTTTCGTAGAATTTGAAAGAAGTCCAAGACATTGTATAAATACCCTGCAGCATAGCCACTGAACTCCTAAAACATGCAGAACCTGGTCTGACCTCAGAGGGGTCCCTGCTTTGAGCAGAAAGTCAGACAAGTGGACACCTGGAGTCCCTTCCCACCTGAATTTTCCTGTGATCCTGTGACTTTAAAAATCCTGCCAGCAGTTAAAGACTCCAAGACAAGCTAAGAGTGCTTAGCATCTTACAGTACCAAATATCAAGCATAAAAAATCTTTGGGTTTTTTTTGCCATACATACCTTCTTTCTTGGAATTTCTATAAAAGTTAGTAAGAATTAGAGAAAATGTGCAATTCAAATGCACATAATTTCAGAAATATCTCCCTGTATATCTGAAACTGCCTAGTTAAACACCAGTGGGATCAGTCCATTCTTCATAGAAATCACCACAACCCAGCTTCCCTTCAGTTTCAGTTATTTGGCATTTTATCAAAAATAATAGGTAATGCAACACATACTAACCATGTGGTTGACCTTGATGTAATGATGTGAAATTGTCTAAATTTATCCCATACTCTTTAATTTGAGCAGCAGTTATGGTTTGCCTCCTTTGGACACCATCTTGTGGGATATTCCTGGATAAGAGGCCTCAAACAACTGGAATAACATTGTTACATTTTCTACAGTTCATTTCATCTGCAGCTACATAAAACTTCATGTAACTGGGATGCATGAGGAACTAATTCAGCTAAGAGAGGTTTAATTCAAACATGGAACCACGGAATTGTCAGAGTTGGAAGGGACCTCTAGAAATCATCTAGTCCAACTTCCCTGCTAAAGCAGGATTGCCCAGAGCATGTTAGTCAGGACTGCATCCAGGTGGGTTTTGAAGGTCTCCAGGGAAGGGGACCCAACAACCTCCTGGGGCAGCCTGTTCCAGGGCTCCGTCATCCTCACCATAAAAGAGTTTCTCCTCGTATTTGAATGAAAATTCCCATGTTCCAGCTTGTGCCTCTTGCCCCTCTTTCTGTCACTGGGAACCACTGAGAAGAGTCCAGCTCCATCCTCCTTCAACCCACTCTTCAGATACTTACAAGCATTAATAAGGTCTCCCCTCAGCCTTTTCTTCTCCAGGCTAAAGAGTCCCAGCTCTTTCAGCCTTTCCTCATAAGGGAGATGCTCCAATCCCTTCATCATCTTTGTTGCCCTACACTGGGCTCTCTCCAATAGTTCCCTGTCTCTCTTGAACTGGGGAGCCGAGAAGTGGATGCAGTATTCCAGATGTGGCCTCACCAGCGCAGAGTAGAGGGGGAGAATGACCTGGCCACACTCTTCCCTATGCAGCCCAGAATTCCATTGACCATCTTGGCGACAAGGGCACACTGCTGGTTCATTGATAGTTTACTCTCTACCGGGACCGCCAGATCCTTCTCCTCAGAAGTACATTCTAGCAAGTCTACCCCTAAACTATATCAGTGCCCTGAATTCTTCCTCCCCGGGTGCAGGACCCTTCATTTGTTCTTGTTGAACATCCTTAGGTTCCTCTCTGCCCAACTCTCCATCCTGTCCAGGTCATACTAGATGGCAGCACAGCCTTCTGGAGTGTCTGCCAGCCCTCCTAGTTTGGTATCATCAGCGAGCTTGCTGAAGATACACTCAGTCCTCTCATCCAGGTCATTGATACATATGTTGGATAAGACTGGAATGAGTATTGACCAATGAGCACTGAGTATGACACCAGCAGTTACAGGCCTCCAACTACACCCTCTTCCATTAATTACAACCCTCTGAATCCTGTCACACTGCCAGCTCTCAATCTGGCTCACTGGCCGCTTATCTAGCCCACACTTCCTCAGTTTACTAATGAGGATGTTCTGTGAGACAGTGTCAAAAGCCTTGCTGAAGTCAGTGTAGATGACATCTGCTGTTCTCCCCTCATCCAGCCATCCACTTGTAACATTATAGAAGGCTATCAGATTGGTCAAACAGTATTTACCTTTGGTAAATCCATGTTGACCCCTTCTAATAGTTTCCACCATCTGAAATACTCACTAGTCTTTGTGAAAAACATTTGACACTTGTTTCTGAATTCTCACTTGTTCTCGCATAATAGAAAAATGGTAATGCTACTAAATTTTCTGCCTCATCTTTCCTTTTTTTGGGGATGTGTTTGCTATTTTTGCAGCCTAAGAATGCTTAGGTAGCCCACTGGGTTTGTCTGGCTTGGTTGACCAACCAACCTATCCTTTTCTCCACATACTTTCACTTCTGCTGTAGACCTGGTGAAGGACAGTCTTAAGTTTTCATGGAGTTCTGTCTGCTATTCCAAACTGAAATGATAAGTACCACTTAGAAGCCTGCTAAACTAGCATTTCCCTTCAAACCTCATTAGAATCATAGAATTCTCCAGGTTGGAAGTGATCTTTAAGATCATCTAGTCCAACTATCAACCTAACTTCATAAAAAAACACCACTAAGCCATGTCACTGTGCACTATGTCAATGCATCTTTTAAATACCTCCAGGGATGATGCCTCAACTACTTCCCTGTGCAGGCCATTCAAGTGCTTAATAACACTTTCAGTGTAAATATTTTTTCCTGATATCCAATCTGAACCTCCCCTGATTCAACTTGAGGTCATTTCCTCTTGTCCTATCACCTCTGACTTGGAAGAAGAGACCAATCCCTGCCTCTCTGCAACCTTCTTTCAGGTAGTTGTAGAGAGTAATAAGGTCTTCCTTCAGCCTCCTTTTCTTCAGGCTGAACAACCCCAGCTCCCTCAGCCTCTCCTCATAAGACTTATTGTCCAGATCCCTCCCCAGTTTCATTGCCCTTCTCCAGACATGGTTGTCCTTCCCTGTTCATGAGAGAGAATTCCCATGTTATGTTATACCCTGTCACCTGATATGATCAGCCATCAAGGGGTCAGAGAAGAACAGAGGCTGCTCAGGACCAAACCAGGAGGAAATAAAGTTTCTGTCTTAAACACACTAATCCAAACTCAGGCTCATTTAAGTTGTGCAGACAGTTCAACTCTGTGACTTCTAATGAAGTTTTAGTAGCAACGCCTCTACATAAGGTCTCTGCCTATTTTGAGGTGTTAATGCCCCAAATCCATGTGCGTTGCATGAGGTTCTTCGGTGAGAATGTGCCTTATGTAAAATATTGAGGCTCTCTCTGTGACTAAACATACTACATGCAGACATTATAATCACTGGCACCTTTCCTTCTGGAACCATGTTTTTTGTGTGCCTGGCCTTGCATTCATATCTGTTAAAGAGAAAAGGTGGGCATGGCTTTCTCTAGTCTACTCAGGAAAAAGTCTTCCTTCCCTTCCATCTTTTCTTCTAAGAGCAGAGGAAAGTACCTCTCTAAATTCAATTGGATGGTCAGGATTACATCACTAAACAAAGTCAGTGAGTAGCATACATGATATGTTTCAGAAAACAAACCTTTGACTGTCTTATCTGTTAAGTTTTATTATCTGCTATCCACTGCTAAGGTCTGAGGATGTGGCAAGCAGAAAAATTTTGAATATAATTCAGGAGCTCTATCAATAACTGAGAACTGTATCAATAAATAGACATTTCTGTTTATTGGAACTATTAGAAAAAGAAAGGGACATCATTTGGGGTCTGATTAAGTGTGTAGTTCTAAATATAAGCAATTATTTTTGTTTAGAAACAAAATTGCAAACCCACAATTGAACAGATGTTCCTAAAGGTAATAGAACATTTAATATCTTTAACATGAGAAAGTCAGTAAGATTTGTGCACAAATAACATATTCACAGTTCATCCTTATATTTCTAAACAAAAACATTCTGCCTAAAGGATTTTGACCCAAATTTTTAATTTAGCGTTATTTGCTATCTTTTCTGGTTCTGCTTGTTTCTTTGTAGGTGTTGTGGTTTGGGCTGAGTTGGCCAATGACAGGACAACAGATGTTCTCCCCCACCTCTTGCTCCAAGGAGAGGAAGAAACTAGAAAAAGAGATCTATGAGTTTAGAAAAAAAACTAAACTACTGCGATGAAATATTAATAATAAAATAATAAGAAAATGATAAAATAGATACAATAAATATATACAAAACCACATCAAGCTCCCAGGGTGATGTCACCTGCAGGCACTAAGGAAGTTCCAGACTGGACTCAATGACAAACTTGAACTGGATTCCTAAAGGAATGCACAATTTAGGAATCAAGGGCAAACACACTGATAGGGTCTTTCTCAGGCATCAAAGAAAAAGAACCATTGAAAAAGAAGCAGGCTACCTTCTTCAATCCCTCAGCTTTTATACTGAGCATAGCAGATGAAATGGAAAATCCTATTGGTCAGTTTTGGGTGACCTGACCTGTCCACACCTCCCCACAGGTACAACCCCTCCACCAGGTAAACAGTCAAGTCAGCTGACCCTGACTGCCACAGCAGCAAATATAAGCAAGAGCCTCTCTTACTGAACAGAAAATTGGTTCTGCTTCATGCCAAACCAGGACAGCAGGTCAAGAGAACATTTTGACACAGTATATTGCAGAAAGATAATTTTTCAGGCCTTGCATTTCTGTGGTGTATCAGTTAAAAATGACTTTTTTTTTGACTATATGAGAATAATCCAACAATGCTGAAGTTACATTCTAGTATGTCCTTAGAAGACTATTTTTCAAATATGATGGAGATACTTTGCAATTAATATACAATTTACTGAGCATGTGCAAAATATAGCTTAAAAGGTCTCACAACTTGATTCAATCCAAGACAGTGTTCTTTGGTCCAAATTTCAGCTTTCTGTCCCTATCCCATTTCATTCCAGAAATTTAAGACTTTGAATATTAGGAACATACATGAAACTTTTTATAATGCCAGGTAGATGAATCAGTTTTTATCAGCGTTTCTGCAAAGCGTGTAAAGACTAAAATGTTTTTCTTAAAATTGTGGAAGTTTTAGGTGTCTATGTATCATTGTATTGCAGAAATGGAGATTTTAAAGAAAATTGTTCCCCAAACTTATCTTTGAACTTCTTGGTCAAAATGCTAGTACTCTTTTTTGGTTTGTATTTTTTTGGGGGCTGAGGGGACAGGCACAAATGACACCAAATGCAAACAGAACAGAAAAAAAAAAAAACTAAATGTACACTTTAGATTTTTATTTGGTAACGCTCCAGTATCATATCTTCTATATGTTTCATTAGATTTCTTCTGTCTCTGTAAGTTTCCTTTTCTGCATAGGGAGGCCTAGAAGATATTTAATTTCTGTGCTGTGCAGTAAGATGTTGTAGTGGTTTTAGCCAAATTTACTAAAACCAGATTGACAGATGGCCGTTCCTCCCACCAAAAAAAAAAGAGAGGAAGGGATAAGGAGATTTAGGAGTTTAGAATGAACTAAACTAAACTACTTTAATGAAGTATAAATACTAAAATTAAAATAAGAAAGAAAATATTGAAATAGATACAGCATACAAAACCATATCAAGCTCCCAGGATGACAATCACAGCACAAGCAAGCATTGAGAAAAGTCCAGACTGGACTCGGTGATCAACAGGAGCTGGATTCCAGATCCAGAGTCAAGAACACTCAGATCAGGCTCAAAGGCAGGTGAACAGACAGGGTCCTCCTTGGACATCTCTGCACACCATTCCTTGTTATAATCAGGTCTTATCACTGTGAGAGTGAACAGTTTTCTGAACAATGTGCTGTTAATTTCAGAGTTGAGTTAGTTAGAAGAGACCCAGCTAAAAAAGTAAAATTGTAAAACAGAAAACTGCTTTGGTTTACCTCAAATCAAGACAGATGGCAAGCAGTCTTCAGGAGCCTGTGTTTGTCAGGGGCTGTCTCTATAGCTGGTGCTTCCGCTTGCTGTTGCTGACAAATAAAGTATTTTTTCACTATTGCTTGAAAATGAGTTACATTCAATACCAAGTCACTGAAATATTAAAGTAGAAGCATCTCTGTTGTAGGTAAGATACACGAGAAGTTTTCTTACATGGATGCATTTTCTGAGGTTAATATTATTCACAGAAAACAAAATGTCCTCAGAAGTCTTACATTAATGAATTGGCACTCCCAGACTCTCAGAAGGTTTGGTAAGTTGATGCTAGGCTATGGTGATCTGAAACAGCAATGACAGAGAACACTAAACCATTTGGGTTTTACAGCTTTTCTGCTTCATCCATCATATTAGAAATAGGACTAAGCCCGTAGACTTATGTTATCCCATGTAGCATTTGTCGCTGCTCCAAAGGCTGGGGTTCAGTAAGGCCAGCTGAAGTATTAGGTTTCCAATTTGATCTTATTCAGAAGTTGCAATTTGAGTTGGTTCCAAACCACAACTGAATCACAGATTTCTTCCAAGCTGCTACCATCTTGGAAACATCATGATTTGTTGGCGATAATGAAAAGTATGTGAAGTACATGGACTACAGATTAAGTACATGATTACACATATAAGAATCCTAGGGTGCATCCTGTCCTTATTTGTAATATCTACTGTTTGGTTATTGCTTGCTTTTTTTACTTGGAGTGGTTTATTTTTGCAATTCAAATTTTACTGTTTAAAAACCTTCTAAGAAGGCAATGTGTAATTTTTCTCTGTGCTGCAAAGTATAAAAATACTAATATCAAGTCCTTTACATCCTCAAGTGCTAACAGTGGATACTCAGAAGGTTTCTCAAATCTGCTTAAGATTAGGCCTAAAAATAAATTGGAGTAAAAAGAATGTTTTTATGTGCTCAGATATTAGGACCAGCTTGAGCTGCAGATCATTTTGGCAGCCATTGCTGGACCTCCCTGGTGCCTAAGGAATTGCAAACTCCTTTCCAAATCCTTTCGGAAATTGCCAGTTTGATAGAATAACATTGCAGGAAACCACTCAAATTTAACATATTTGCTGTTTCATGTTCTGCCAAAACAATGACAGGACACCAGATTAGGTCATACTGGAAAAAAACCCACCATAGACAATAGATTCAAATGCTGCATTTTATTATTTAAAAAATATCTTTTATTTTTGAAAATGTGTAGAGGGAAGAACGTGTACAGTTTCACATATCATTACTTTGTGGCTAGTTTCATAAAATATAGCGTGAGCATTTTGTTTCAAGGAATAAATCCTACTGCTTCATTACAGAAAAAAATGTTATCATGTAGTTAGAAGGGATATTATTTATGTTTTCTATTACTGGTAGTATACTGAGAATGTACTGAGAGAGGTGATTATAGAATAAGTATTGTTTTGGCCGTAAAGGATTTTAAATATAAGTAAAATATGGCAGAATAGTTCCAATTTGAAAACAACTACATTTGGTTTACAAAATAAATTATAAATTATTACCTAATTAATTTTGATTGTAACTTTGACTAGAGTGCAAAGTTAATGATTTACAAAAAAATTTTTGTAAAGCAAATGCATATCTGAAACAGGTGCAAATAATAACCTGTGTCTCATGCTTGAAGTTGAGCTGGAAAAAAATGAAGAAACTGAAGGACATCAACACTGGATTCCATAAGAACTAAATTCAGGTGAGCTAGAGATACAAATTAAATACACTTTATATGTAGACATCTTGATGGGAACTCTTAATAGAGAAAAAATCATTTTCTGTTCCCTGGCTTTTTAGAGATTAGTAGATATGGTCAAACTTCACTCATCAGAGGTCTGGAAGAATTATGGGAAAAGGTTTGAGATCCAGTGAGCCATGCTCTAAAATACACCAAGACCATCTCTATTAATTCCTCAGAAACTAGCAGTATGTAGCTTGTGTATTATGATATTAACATGAATAACTAAAGTTGTGCTCCCATGGAATCGGTTTGGCAAATATTTACCCTAAATCTAGCAGGTGAAGGAAGATTAGGTAATTCTTCTGCTGTTCTATGACAGTAAAGAGACATTTTCTCCAGCAGAAGATGGAAGTTCCCTATTAAAATTCTGGTCTTGCATCCTTTTGTGGGACATTGAGCACTCAAAGCTAAGACTGATTTTTTTCCCAGTCAAGAACGCTCAATTGTGGACCTTGAACATCTCACTGAACATTTTTTCCAGTAATAAGTGCTGTTTCAACAAAAGCAAAATATTTCCTGAATATATATATTTTATTGACAACTTTTTCTGTGAAAATTATAAAATTAAATTAAATAATATTAATAATTAGATAATAAATTAAATAATCAAATTTATTTGCTTTGATTATGAGTCACCTGCATTCTTATCTAGAGGAGCATAAATGAGAGTGCTTTGGCTTTTAGACTATTTTACTGTCAACAATAATAGGGACATTACAAATAAATGTTTTTTTTTAAAATTACATTTACGATATTTCATTTGGTTTAACACAATTATTTTTCAAAAAGATTAAACTTTAATTCTAATGGAAACATCCAGCATCCACCAGGACCCATCAATACCAAGTTTATTTTTCCTTTGATAGCTGCTGAGCAGAAACGATATAGTTTGGTGGGAGTGGTGGACTCCTTGGAAGCCCTCCCATCTTCTGCAGTTTTCAGTTCCTTGTAACCTTAATACATAAAAATGCTGTAAATATAATGCATAGAGGTAGATATTCTTTTTAAATGTTGGCTTATCTGTGTTATTAAATGTATTTGAAACATACTAAAAATGAATGGAAGGATTGGTCTGTTTTTCTTCCACATCAGATAAGAGGCCCTTGTTTCCCTTTTAAAAATTGAAATGGCAGCTGTTTTGGCAGCTGCGTAGCCATGTAAACAAGATACCATTTTCAAGTTTCCACATATTTATCATATTACAGGCACTGGGAGACTGAATCAATAAAACAAAAAACTCTAAGTAGAGGTTGAGTGGGTTAGACTATCAACAAGGAGATGTGTTGTAACCCTAGCTTGAAAAAAAGTCTAGGGCAATGAAGAATTAAAATGTTAAAATTAAAGCAGTTTTCTTCCTAAACAGAAGATTGATATTTACACAGAATATATAATACAGACACCCCTAACTGAATGCACAAATACATTAAGATGGAAACTATTCATATTTTGTTACTTCTTTTTTTAAAGGCAACAGTAGAAATATCTATTAAGCAAAATGACTCACATAAAATGTACTCAGTTTCAAAATACTCCTAACAGAATTAAAATGCAAAACAGACTAATAGCTATCCACATTTCCTTTTATGCAAGCTGAGTCATTAATTCCCTTTCTTCTTGTAGTCATAGAAAACTGGTCTAAAGAGAAGAAAATATTCAGCTGGAAGTGCAGAGGGTAGAATATAAAATAGTTTTACAGCATGAATATGAGGATATCTTTAGATTGCATTTTGGAGGATTTATGTTCGAGCCCTATACATCTGAACATGACTGTGTATGATGTAGATTGTGAATACAGAGACATTAATAAATTGTGGTAAATTCAAATATCCAGTACGCATTTAAAACAGATGAATTTTGCAACACAATAAAGTGGTGAAGCACTTGTTTTACTTTAGCCTCACTGACTCTAATAGAGCTCACTTTTCCTCTTCTCACAGTGATACTATTCAGGTACCCAATGTATTGCATACTTTTATTTGTTTTGCTGGATAGAAAACTGTCTTGTCTTTCTGCCATATTGGATAGCTTTGTGTTCTCCATGTGCTATAGATTTTGCAGAAAACTATTCCTTACATATTCTTTAGAGATTCCCAATTTTGCTTAATGTCTCCATCTTATTAAAAAGCTGACTGTAGGGGGCTTTCAGAAAGTGATAAGATCTGTAAAAATGGATCACTGAGAGTTTAATCTAGAGTCTAACAGTTTTGATATTTCCAGGATGAAAACAGTTGGGAAACATTCAGATCACATGAAGACTGCATTGTTTTGGATTTAGTGCAAACATAGTCTTCTGTAATCCAAGAAAGTCATCCAGAAATCTTTTTCCCAGCATAGCCTATCTTACATGTAGTCAGTGTTGATGTACTGGACCACAAAATTACCTAACTCTGGGTATACATATACAGACAAAGCTGTGCTTATTTAACTCTTGTGCTTGGAAATGTGATCCTTATGTCCCTTTTGAAACTGGGAATATACTTTTTATAGTAGGACAAACCTAATATTTCTGGTTCCACAAGACTGAAAAATAATTGAAGGATTTTAACTAATGAACTATACATAAAGATGTGTAGCTGCATACTAAACCCAGTTTTTCAGATAGTGTTCTGTCCTTGGGGAAGAGAGACAGAAATATTTTATGGTCACATATAAAAGAAAGTGTGACAGTTGTCTGAGGTCGCTCAGGTGTGTGTTTAATTTCCAAGACTTGTCCTAAGGGATCCGAAAATACTGAGCAAAGAGCAATGCCGTGTGGGATGGGTGAAAACATGTAACTCAGTTATGATGCAGCTGTCCCAGATACTTAGATATGCGGCATAATGTGCTTGTGTGTGTTTGTATGTATGTGCATAGCACTTGCAGAGAATCACATACCAATACATGCACACACATATATATTTATATGTATCTATGAACATGTTAAATATTTTAGCTGAGTGTGTGGCAAGAAAACTTTTAAAAACCCCAACAAACCCATCTTGCCTAAAGCACTGAACTTCTAAGGCCAGGCCTGACTGATAAGTTAGTTAGTATCAAATGATGGTTTCTTGTGCAATGACTGGACCACACCATGTTTAATGTTCATTGGCAGCTTGCCCTCCCTTAAGGCAAGAATAAAATACCTTCTTTAACATTCAGAAAAATAAAACTAATGAAAGGATCCATGCAAAAGGGATGTGAATCAGGAGAGAGTAAAAAAAAATTAGAGGGGGGTCTTTCAGTCATGCCAGAAGAAAGAAATGTTGAATTCCTCTTTTAAATGTAGGACAGAGAAATTGAAACAGGTGTCAGAGGCAAACAAGGTCCTCATCCCGCAGCCAGCGCTGAAAGGTTGCATGTGCCAATGCTGAGGTAAGCCACTGGTGACAGGATCCCTACATGGGTGGTCAGGCAGATGCATATCAGCGCAGAGCTGAAACATAGCCAGAACATCAATTTTGACTGCATCTCAACTGAGCTGCAGGTGTGCACCGCAGTATGCCCCAACTCAGAAATCTGGTGGAAGCATGTGGTGGCTCCCATCCAGACAGCACTCCCAGGTAACCATCCCATAGAAAACAAATGAGAGGGAGGAGGCTTGCTTTGGTTTAGAGGCAGGGCCCTTATCCATACCCGTCAGCTCTGAAATGTTCCCAGTTCTCCTAGTTTAGATTGCAGCCTCTAAGTTTTCAAGTACTCACTGTACTTCCTGTCTATCTGCCTATTATTATTATT
>VZRU01000478.1:289959-396330 GCA_013398155.1 Pedionomus torquatus
TTTTCCTGTCTGAGACTACACCCCTTCCCTTCCCTTCCCTTCCCTTCCCTTCCTTTCCCTTTCTCCCCTCCTTCCACCTGTCTTCCACCCTTCTTTTCCTCTTTTACAAGAAGAATGGTATAAAGTAATTACATTTGGAGAGATTATATTAATATTTCTACATTAATCTAAAAATGCAGGAAAGCCATGGTATGGTTCTCTTCAATGAATGTGAGAACAGCATTTGACTTTAAAAAAGACAAAACAATGTGTTTGTTTCTCAAAAGTCTGCCTCTGAATTTCAGAGAACTGACTGTAGTCCATCATCTGTATAAGGACACCCCCGTTTTAAGAAGAGGGGTATTAAAAATTATTTCTGCAGTAGAGAGGTTCATCTGACACTGCAAAAGAGATCATTCTCTGATTCCTAAACATGCCAAAAATATTACAATTTGTTTGATTTTGTATTGCTTTTACTCACAAATTCTGCACTGCCTCTCTAATAAGCCTATCTAAAGTGATTTGTTATTTGTCCTATTTTATAGAAAGATTTTGAAGGAGGACTTGTGAATAAAAGCTGTATTCTAAGGAAGACAAAGGGATTACTTATTATTTCTTATTTTGCAAAAAAAAAAAAAAAACAAATACAAAACCCAAACGTATACAGATTAGTAGTTTTCTTTTTGTCTTTGTACATTTAGAGCCAGTGGTTCATAAAAAGACTGACCCAAAACCATTGAAATCAATGAAAGTTTCTGTTGACTTCCAAAGACTTTGGACCAAATCCAGTGTACACATTTATGGCTTCAAAGTAGGAGAGTCATTAAAAAAAATGCAGTTCTTGGTGTCTAACGCTACAGTCTTTTGTGTTTTCATTATAACAATTACAACAGAAGATCTTTGTGCCAGATGTTGGGTCACTCACAAGAAACATCTGTTACCAGCACGCAAAACCTGGCTGGATCAGGGCCATTAGGAAAAATAAACAAAAATACATTCTTTGTTTTCTTTACAAGAATTATTGTAATTCTCCCAAGAACATGATCTTTCCCCACAAGAGGAAGATTTTGTGAGCCATATACACTAAAACCTGAAGACACGAGTTCACTGCCAGCAACATCTTTCCTGGAAACTTCTAGACTTGTTTGGATCTGGCCTGAATCAAAGAAGCGAACCAGCTTCTCTCTTCTCTGGTAGAACTAATTTCTCTTTTCCCTACTGTCTGAGGGTAAGAAATGAGCTTCAATAGAAACTGTGCACAGGATGAGGGCACATACAATTCCTTTTTTCTCCTTTTTTTTTTTCCCCTCTCTTTTTTTTTTTTTTTTTTCCTTCCTTTTTTCCCCTTCGCCTTGGTAAACCATTTGGACAGGGCTCCATTTCAAGCTGTTTAGATTGCTAAATGTTCAGTGAGAAGTTAAGTCAGGCTTTTGGGTAAAAACCCCGTGTCAAGGCAATTTTCAAAGGCCAGTAACCAAAGTTCACACAAGGTAGCCATGTACCCCAGAGACAGATAGGAATCAGTCCCAGTGGACTTGCTCTTGGCAGAGCGTATTTGTCCTGGTTTGTGCTAGTGGGAGAGATGTGGCCTCGGACACAGACTGGAGGTCTTGTCTCTGGGAAGGGTCATGTGCTGAGCTGAAAACTTGGGACCATGCCCAGCCATTCTTAGTAGCTGAGCTCACATCTGCAGATCTCTGAGAGGAACTCCCAAAAGTATCTGGACCAACTGAGGGAGAAAGCCGAGTTTCCCTGTAAAGAAGCATAGCTATTGCGCTACTAAAAGATGTTTAAAGTGATGAGGGAAGGTGGAAAGTTCAAAAATAATGGTTATTGCACGGATACTTGGAATTTCAGCAACAAACCCAGACACTAAAGTAAAATGCAGTGGGGTCAGTTGCGATGGTGGAACATGGCCAAGGGGTTGGTTGAGGATTAAGCCTATTCGAGGAAGAAAAAGTAAGAAAAGGCCTCATCAGGAATTTTTGTATAAAATGTTGGGGAGACAGAGGAGTTTGCTGAAAGAAAACATTTCTCAAAATAGATCAGTTTTTTGCATGAATATATTGGGTTTTTTCAGTGGAAAATGTGGATTTGCAGAGTTGTTATTCTCAGATCAAAAGTGAAATTTCTAAATATGCAATCAAAAAAATGTTAAAATCTCAGGAGAATCAATAGTTTAATGATAATGTCTTCTTTTTTACCGTTGTTTTACCCAACCTATATTTGGTCATGATTTTTCTCAGCGGTGTCCCCACCTCCCCTTCTTGTTTTTAATAAAGACCTTGGGCTTTTTTTGGCACAAAGAAAGGAAAACCAGCCTCACGCGTACCAGTTGTCTGTTATAGTCTTGCTGTTGGTCCTGTACACACAGGTAAGAGGCAGATAGAAGTGCAATTGCTGTTAAGAACTACAGGAGAGAGAAAGTTGAGGGGAATATTACCCCTCTTCATACACGCATTTGCCTGTGGAGCCCATAGCGCATACTACCTATGTGGGAGGCTGCAGATGTCAGGCCGATATTTTTCGTGACCTGTCTCAATATTATTCTCCACAAAGACCTCCAGGGTGATACAGTGAATCCCCTCTAGTGAATTTTGCTTTTGCTGGCTGACACTGGCTCAGCACAACTTTCCTGCCTGGAAGGTCCTGGTCATATAAGGGAAGGAAATGCGGACGGTCACAAACCTCATCCTCCTGGAATGAAACAAAAACATGCCTCTCTGGGAACACCTGTTACTGGTTTAAATGTCTGTTTACACTTACCCTTAAAACATGCTGAAACTCAAAGGAGGGTGGAGCTTGGAAAGGAAAAGACAGCTGAGAAAGATCTGTCCCGCACAGGGTGAGGTTTTTTAATTTGCAAAACAGCAGAACTCAGGCAATGCTGTCTAGGGTGTCTTGATGGGGCAACAGGAAACCAGGCCGTAGAATATAACTTTTGTCTAATGTCAAGCCAAAAGCCAAACAGGTGTAAATTCCTATAAATCACTAGAGCTTTTCTTCTTTATGTTGTGTTGCTCTGTGTTGTGGGGCATACAGACAAGCCTCTGTTTGGGCTTTCTATAGGATGTTAGAGATTTTTTGTATGACCTACCTCCTGTTTTCTACATCTTGCCATCACTGTTTCAAACAAAACACACTGGTCTGAATTGCATTCTTTAATCTCTTTTGGTCACTCTACCTCCTGCATGCTCAAGCCCATGCCATTCACTTTCCTCTGTTGCTCTCATCCCTCCCATTCATAATCAAGTGCAAGAGATACATCTCCTAAAACAGCAGCTTATCTTAAGTCAACCGGTCAATGTGTTGGCTTGACAGCTGCATGACCAAACATGTCTCTTGCTTCCTGGACTCACCCTGACAATTCTGCGTGACCTCTTTAGAAGGAGAGGCAGATGTGCTTGACCACAGCCAGCATGTGTGCCCTGACTGAGTACAAGCTGTCAGGAGTCAGTCATTCTGATTTGGAAGCAGAATTATTTACATTTTCAAAATGGTAACTTTACTGTTTCAATTATGTGAGCTTGCTTGGACATGTGCAAGACCCTCTGCCACTGGAATGTGCTGTTTTGAAAAGATCACCTACTACTGATGGAAATATTTGTTTCTCAATCTGCTCAGTTCTGCTAACCTATCTGTTTTTCCCTGAGCACTAACTGTTCTGCCTTGAACATATTTTAAGAATTACAAAAAATCTGCTGGCTTTTCTCCACCATATGAACTGGTTTTGGACTGTCTTAACAGCCTAAATGTATCTATTTCTAATACAGGTTAGCTGGCCGAGTAGAAATTATCATTTTTTATCCTTATCTTCAAGGTACATTTTTTTCCCCTGAAACAGTCCAGAGTCCAGGGAATGAAGGTAGCTTTTCATGTGTACTGTATGAAACGGATAGAAGTTAATTCTTACAAGACTTTAGGCCTGTCTTTATGAAAGGTGGGAGCACAATATATCTGCTATCATCTAATGTGGCTAAAGGTAATACAGAGAGCAAAACTTGAAGACAGAACATTTCACCATGATTGTTTCTAGGGGAAAATGGGTCTCAGAACTTTAGGTCTTGCAAAATGTCTATATGGCATTGCACAGCCCAAACAAAATTTTAGACTTTACTGATGGCCTAGACTTCAAAGGTGGGGACAGAGAGCAGAGGGGGAAAAAAGAGTGTAATTCACACTCTTTTTGTTGGTGTCCTAAATTAGATTTGCAATTATCTTTCCTTTAATTTGCCACCTGTATAATACAGGAAAACTGGCATATTGCAGGACACTGCTTCTCTTCATATATTGGGACTGCAAAATCTGATTGCTTTACTGACAAGCTCCAGGGCAAATCTTTACCCATATTGTATAACACATCATGCATGGTTGTAGGTGCGATCAGCTGACTGCAGAGAGTGTCTGGGTTTTCTGGATTTGACAGCTGAGGAACAAATACTGTAAGAATCTGTGGCCTACACAGCACATATCCAGCTGTAGGTTAGGGCTTCAACAGAAGATAAAAATTTAGTTTTCCTTACCTAATAACTTATAATACTTATCCTGGCACCAGAAAAGTTTTTTCTGTTCAGCTTTCACTTATTGCTGGGACTTCAGGGCATTCATAACTACAGGCACATTGCACAGTTCAGAAAAGAGGACAAAACTTCATAATGTCAGCTTTGCAATAGGCTTGTCTAGCTTTTTACATGAAAATACCAAAGGAAATCTTAAAGAAATTAGAAGAAATGCTCACCCTGAATTTCATTGTATTCAATGCACTGGTAGATGATGTCCCAAACTGTGGTCTTGATGTCTGAGGAGAGATATTTGAACATTGATACAATAATGGAATGTTAGAGAGTAGGGATTTTATCAAGTCAATCTGCAAGTGAATGAATAAGTGCTTTCCTGACAGACAGTGTCTCGGCACTTTTGAAGGCTTTTCAAACAGAATAATTTCAAAATCAGACAGAAAAAGTAGTTTAGTTAATGTTGGAGATCTATTTTAGACAAAACAAATGTTTGCTAAATGTTGCAGATTTTTTTTTCAGCATAAGCAAGAGAATAGTTTTAGATAACAGCCATGCTGATCACAATGGTGCAGAAAACAGGATAGTACTGGTGGAAATGTGTAGATGCAGTTTGGAAAATAGATGTTATTCACTGTATGAAGGTGTTCAATTATTGAAATGAAATGTGAAAATCTGAAATGCCAAGTCCTTCAGGTAAGACCCTGTCCCATAGCAATGGTGATAACAAATATTGATTTCATATATATTACTCATCTTTTTGAGATTCCTCTTCTTGTTCAAAGGGTCAGTGAAATCAACACTGTAGCATTTTGACTGTGCAGTTCTGGATGCAACCCAAATATTGAAGTTCATTACACAGGCTTTGAGACTGCAAAATCATGATTTGCACCTAAGGTGGACATGTAGAACAGAAGATTTATGCAGTAGACCATGCCATGTTGTTACATGAAATGTTTATATATCCTCTTATCCCAGACATACAATCTTATAATCATAGAATTATCTAGATTGGAATGGACCTATAAGATTAGTCCTTTATGATCTAATCCAACCATCAACCTAACTTTCATAAAAAACAACCCATCATTAAACCATGTCACTGCGCACTATATCAACCCATCTTTTAAATACCTCCAGGGATGGTGCCTCAATCACTTCCCTGGGCAGCCCATTCCAATGTTTAATAACCCTTTCAGTGTAAAACTTTTTCCTGATATCCAATCTGAACCTCCCCTGATGCAACTTGAGGCCATTTCCTCTTGTCCTGTCGCCTGTGACCTGAGAGAAGACACCAACCTCCACCTCTCTACAGCGTCCTTTCAGGTAGCTGTAGAGAGCAATAAGGTCTTCCGCCGTCCTCCTTTTCTCTAGATTGAACAACCCCAGCTTCCTCAACCTCTCCTCATAAGATTTGCTCTCCAGACCCCTCACCAGCTTCATTGCCCTTCTCTGGATCATGTCTCTTCTGAAATTCCCAAGTTCAAGTCATGGATGATTTTGAGCATCTGATTAAACAGGTAATGAAAACTTGAAAGACAGACTTATACATCATAATTATATAGGCACATTTCTATGGCACACCATGAACAGTGAACAATATTCAGCAATTAATTATTTAAATTTCTCTTTTAAACCCTGGACAGTTGAAATCTGGTTTATTGCACAATGAGCTCTGTGAGCTAAGTCCTTAAATATATGGCACTTTTTTGCCAACAAACTGCCCATGGTAAACAAACAAATGACTCCTCAAAACTTTAGCTCAATCAAAGTATAGAAATTAACTTTCAGACAGATATTACAAGCAGCTGGACTACAAATTTAGTGTTGGGAAACCAACAATTTGTTGCATTTCTTCTTTCAACTGAAAAACCATACTTCTCATGGCAAGGATGTGCTTTTATGATATATAGTAATACTCTCAGATGTTGTTAGCATGAAGCAAACACCTGTTCCCTCTGGCTTGACCCAATATTCACTAAAGTTAGGAGAAAATCTCCCACTGACTCCAAGTCATTATCAGTACACATAGGGTTTTTTAGCATTTTGAATGGCTACATTTAATTACTGCATATTAATTTTGCTGTTTTTGTTACCCCATGTTAATGCAAAGAAAGCAACCATGAAACTTTTCAATGGTCAGTCATTAAGCACCATAAATGTTTCTAGGGTGACTAGCTAGGAGAAACACACCCACATTGCTGACTAAGTAGCATATTTGGGCAATGCTGGTCAGTTAAATATTTCATTTAAAATTATAACAGGTTTACTAGCAGCAAAAAGGTTGAAAGGGGCTTTGCATTAATTGAGGTATTAAATATTGTGGAGGTGATGACTCATTACACCCTTTCTGGCACAAAATATGTATCAGGAAAACATATGTTCATGTTTTGACAGTCTTGCAAAAAGCCTTGCTGGAATGTCAGGCCTCTTTTGATGAGATCATTTTTTGCATGCTAAATACATACAAGTACTAAGGGCGAGTGAAAGGAGCAGATACCAGTCCTATAGAGCATCTGGCCAGGGTGCAGCTGGCAAAATCAACTATTTAGTGTAGTCTAGTTAAACTTTGGCTTAAATCTCAAGATCAGAAGTTCAGAAATAGCTCTACAATCATGAAAAAAAACAAACATATGGGGTTCTGGGCTGCTGGAAAAATGCAGATAAACATGTTAGCGTACAAAAAGCTGATTACCCTCTAATGCTGTACAACAACAGTGCTTAAAAATAGTACTCAAAGTCAAGAACCACATTCAGATTTATGGTAGCTATGGGACCCCTTTATGTTTGAGTCTATGAAAAGGATGAAGACTCAGCCAGAAATGGTGTTATTAACAGAGCTCTTTTTTAACATCTGTAAAAGCATACAGAGAAAATATTAGAGAAAAGCTATTATCAACAGAGAAAACTGTTTTTTTAACCACCAGTATTAACTTGTTTGTATAATTCTTGATGAACAAATACAACAAAATCTCCACCCACCAAAATAATTTCTGGCTTCCCCTAATGGCTTCTCATGTAATGAAGAGTCATTACAATAAGAGCCATGATCTGTTCAATCTAACTACTCATAATTGACATATGTAAGCATAGACAGAGTTTTATTATATGAGTTCAGAGACCAATTCCATTGTATCTCATTGTCTTTAGCTTTGATGATCTTGATTGTCTTTGCACGTCATAACAACTCTGTGATTAAGAGACTGGAATTATCTACTAAGAATTGCTCAAAGCATGAGAGGATAAAAATGGAAAGATGTGTTTCTGATCAATGCCAATGAGTAGTTTATTAAAGTATGAACAACTGACTACTAATAAGAACACAGCCATAGTTTCTTTATGAATATGAACCAGTGAAATGAGTAACTCCTCTGTAAGTTTATATTTGGCAAGGCTTGTTCATTAGACTGCAAGCAACTTCTTTTCTGCATTCATTGTAGAAGGTCTGATGAGTTAATAAAATAGGGGAAAATAAAAATTCCACAGAGTGATTCAAGCAGCGAAAGCTAAATTATACTCTTGCATCTTTTGAGACCAAATCTTTTACTTGGTTGCTTGCACTCCATTCCCATTGACGTCAATAGGCATAACTAAAACACGTATTAAAGCAAAACTTAGCACTGGAAGTTATACTATGATATGCTGCATTGATGTTTCAGAGCTGCTGATAAAATGCTACAAAACTACATATGAAAATACTTGAATTTAAATAATAAGACATTATTGTCACAGTGAAGTATTATAGTTAACATTAACTTGTTAGCAAAATCTGCTGTTTTTCAGAAGAGGTGTTTCATGCACCACCCCTGGAGATATTTCAAAGATGGGCTGACATAGTGCACAGTGACATGGTTTAGTGAAGGGTGGTTGTTTTTTATCAGTTAGGTTGGTGGTTAGACTAGATGGTCCCTTACAACCTAGACAATTCTATGATTATATGTCTTTGAGACACTGCCATAATTCATCTTTTTTTTTCATATTTCATCTTTCATCCCATTGAAGTCTCTAGGACATTTTGCACTAAGTGAATCTGAGAAGTTACTCAAGAATTACTAAGCTCACAGGGGGGTTATATACCATAGTTTATTTGTCTTGTCATGAAAACCTGATTCTGATTGGTTTGTAATCAGATTTTCTGAAAACCAATGGCAGAAGAAAGATCCATTTAGAGTCACATCATGGTAATGAGAAACCTTTTTCATATAGTGCAGACCATAGTCTAAGGTCAATGTAAAAGGGAACTGGAGATGAAAACATAGATCCATACTCTGGGAGAGATATATTCCTCAGGGTTAAAGAGAGCACCAAGACAATACCATCAGTGACAGCTCCCAAACAGAAAACATTAAAGTGTTTCTAAACATTAAAGCTGTTTCTAAAATGATACCAGCAACAAGAGAAGCCTAAGCCTTCTGAAGCTCTGAAAAGTGAAGTTGATTAAAAGGTCCTTGATATTTCAAAATGGCACAAATGGGAACAGGTAAGTCAGGAATTCAGGCAAGAAAAAGGGAAACAAATAAAAATCCTGCAAGATATTTCTTGTTTGTTTCTGTTTATCTAGAAGCTTATGAAGGTCACTACTGTTATGATGTCTGAAGACATCTTAAGTATTTAAGAATAGATATGATGGTTTATCTTCTTTCCCACTCCATAAGCAAAGCAGAATAGAGGATTTTTTTCCAGCCACAGCAGAAAGATATAGTTAGATAAATATAGTAGTGATGATTTGTGTCTTACAAAGAATGTCCTTCCCTAAAACAAAAGGGATTTTTTTCTCTCTTTAGTTTAAGTCACTTTCAAAATCACATACATTAAAATGGAAATAGATGTACTTCATACAGAATGCAGTATTGATGTTTTTGAAACCACAACAGTTCCTATTCACAATTCACCTTTTCAGATTTGACTTTTGGTGGCAGATAACCTTACATCATTAGACTTCTATTTGTTTGTGTTTCTTACATGGATGTATGAACACAAACAGGTTGTAGTTGAAAAGATTTCCATTAAAGACTGGCTCTAAATTTGTTAAAGCTGAATACTCATTCATGTTTAAAAGTTATTTCAAAATGTTCTAGAATTCACTTGCTAATTCAGAATGTCTCTAGACCTGCCATGAGAAAAACGAGCAGTGTTTGTCCTCCAAATGTGGGACTAAGTAAATTCTCCAAAATATAGTTTTAAAAAAAACAGAAAAACCCAAACCTCTCAATTTATTAAATATTTCTTGGTGCATTCCTGGTGCTCAAACTCAGCTTAACTTTTGGTGGATCTCAGTTGTTTAACAGTTCTCTCTGCTACCACATGAAAGTCATTTGGCCCTTGGAAAAAAATAATATCAGAGATTATGTTAGAGGATGTTAAAAAATGACTAAAAGATGAGCACAACACCTTTGCAACACAGTTGCAATAAATCTGCGTAGAAACTTTCTCCTCTGTGCAAGAGGACACGATGTAGTCACTGTCCTTGACTGACAGCAAAGTGATACTATCTGTTCAAACACCATCACTGGCAGAGTTGTGAAAATGATGTGTGGATGTGTTTCTCTACTAGACAGGGATTACTTACAGTAAGGAAACATTCCTTCATCATTTCTGTAGTTCAATCAAAAGACCATCTAACTACCGTGAAACTGGTAGTAACTGCATATGGTCTCTACAATTCAGTGTGAATTATTTTTCCTGTGCGAGGGAGTCTCACACAACAGCAAACCCATTCATTGATAATTTAGCACTGATTGGTCAGATCAACAGCGGGATAATTTATTACTGTTTTTTGAACAATGTATTTAGGTGTTCTTAAGATTAAAAGATTTGTGGAGTACATATCCCTAACACGAGCATTTATAACATATTAGATACAATTTTTCTGAGCACAATGCTAAAGAATGGCAGGGGTATAGGTCAGCAGAGCCTAATTTGCATCTCTGTTTCTTCATGGGAACTCTTTTCTTTCTCATTTTAAGTCACAGTAGATGTTACACAAAACACAGGGAAAAAAAAAAAAAAACAACAAACAAACACAAAAACAAAAACCAAGCCCTTTAGTTTTTCTTGCAGTAAGATTTTCATTAGCCAGATTAATGACCTAATTGACAAGAAATCCAAAAGTATTTTTGGAAAATGAAGCTTCTATCCTGCTTTCCTAAAATATTCTCTGGGCTTACCGACATAAGGGAAGTCAGGGATATTTATTTAATTTTTTAAAATCTCTCCGATGTTATCAACCTAAATTTTATTCCTAACTATTTCTTATCCATTCAGCTTTACAAAAACTTCACACTCTTTCTAGTTGTCTCACTGCTCTTTGTAATGAAATTTTTGTAGTAGCTCTCTCCTATGTGAGTGATCAACGTGCTCAGACTTTCCCTTGAGCTGCAGTGCTTCTTGGTCATCACTGATCTACCAACGGAAACATCTCATCTTTTAACTGCAGCTCACAGAATTTTACTAAGCTGATGTGGTGGCAGGGAAGGACAATGCTTTGCAGATATCCCTCATGCCACTAACATCTTTCCTCCAGCTTTAGTAAATGAATCATGGGGGTGTTCTCATAGTGACGCAGAAGTCATCCCGGTTCATTTCGGGATTCATTGATATTGGATGTTTAATCTACTCATGAATTTTTTTGAAATGAAAAGCTTTGACTAAAGAAGCAGGGGAAAAGGCCACCCTAAATCACTTGGCAGAAATCTTGCATTCCTGACCTTAGAATAGTTTGAAAGAAATAGTCTCTTTTATAAGTCCCCAAATAGGAGCTGTACGAACAACGTCTAAACCCAGAAGTGATAAATGTAGTTTGTTGAAAAGAATGTTATAAGAAGAATGAGATATATGTGGGCTGCACTATTAACAATTAAATGAAGAGTTTTCACATGCAAAAAGAAGTCTTTTTGGTTGACTGTTTTGTAAGAAGACGAGAGAAGGTGATAGTTAAGGTAATAGTGCTTTAGTAGAACACTAAAGTATGTACCTTGAAGTTTTAGATGGTGTCTAATTAAAATTTGTAAATATTTCACTGTTGGGAAAAAAAATTACAAAAAAAAATATCAAATGCTATTTTTGTTTGCTGAGAATATATTGTACAACTGTAAATATATACTCTTTGGGTAAAATCCAGAAAAGATGGTTAGGCATATGAAGAATGATTTAGGCAGGATCCAGACACTTCAGTCTAACAGGCCAAGACTGTTAGAGGACACAAGACTAACAGGAGATCAAACAAAACAAAATGAATACTTGTCGAAAGCCTGACATTGCCTAAGCCTGATGTTTTCCTTAATTAGGTTGGTTTCCTCTAAATTATGCAATGATAGAGACTCTAGAGCTAGCTCTGACTTCATTTAATATATCCATAAAGAAGGACAAATTGTCCAGAGATGCTAATTTGCGCCTTGATGAAGTATAGCTAATAGTATGTATTAACATAGGCCTGAACCCCAAATAATAAGGCCTGTTTTTCAAATGGGTGGATTTAGTCTCAATTATGTGATGACAAAGCTATTTTCTAAATAATCTAAATTTCCAGTTTAGATGATAATAGCTAAAGCTAGCGTGAAGGTCCACACACCATGGTATAGTCCGTGTTGCATACAACCTGAAACACCTGAATAGCTGAACTGAGTATTAGAGTTGGAAATAGTGGTAATTGGACATCAACAGCAACAATCAAAAAATAATTTTTGTGACTTAAAAAAAAAAAAAAAGATTTTTTTCCAACTGACATGAAGCCAAATACCTGTTCCTTGTCTTAGGTACAGAGTATATTCAAAGAATAATGTAGTATTATGCAATTATCTAAGTTTTGCCCCACTAGTGCCATCAAGCAATGACAGAGTAGAAACAAAGTGATAGCTGTAATAATGCTGGTGTTTCTTCTTCATATTTCACAAAGGCTTTATATATTTTCCTTGTAAGCTTTGCCCTAATTACACGTTGAAAAAATGAGGTAAAAATCAAGATTTGTTTTTAATACATATCAGTAGGAGAAGAAATGATGACTCTTAGAAGACATGAATTTAGAAACCTTATAGGTTTTCTCTTGAAGATGGTCCCTGGTCTTCAAAATAAACTGATAACCCCTTCCAACATATCTACTCTACTGATTTTAATTTTGTTAATCTCTGGGAGATGTGAGTTGCTCTATCTTCATGATTGATAGACCTAATTCATTATAGAAGGAACAGTGACCTCTAAGAAAACATTTTGAAGGCCAGCAAATAGAAGAAAGTAATTTTTTGTTTATATTCCATTAAATACAAAAACCTTAGAAGTAAATGTCTAGATAACAAAGGAAAATTTTATATTTAGTCGTTACTCTGCAGCCTTGCCTTCTTCCTCCAACAAGAAAGACTGCACACCTATCTAAGAAGATCATATCACTTGCTCTTCACAGGATGTGACAGAGAATTTTTACTTGAGGATGTTGAGGATAGGATGGCTGAAGAAAATCTGTGTACAGCTGTTCTAGGACTTTGTAAGTCCTTGTGATTTTAAACATTAGAGTGCTCTGTACTCAAACCAGAGATAATTTCCTGACTACTACTTAGGTTATAAAAATCTTAACCTGTTCCAAACCCAACAATTTGAAAGTGTACAAATTCCTGGAAGTTATTATCCTCTTACCATAAAAAGTACAAAACAACAGCAGAAGTGAAGCTAATGGTTTAAATAAATGAATAAGGAAATATCCTTTTCCAACATGTCAAGCTGTGGTGAAAGTTCATAGTTCAGTTTAACAACCTTGCAGCATATAAAAGATGAAAGAGTCATACAGGTTTCTTCCTTTCTGAAAAGAAGATATCCAGATGGGCCAGCAGATGTGACACAAGGACAGTGAGAGACCTGAGATATTCAAAAGGAGCACTTGGAGACTAGGCTGGGTGTTTTGGAGTGAAAAAGGAAAAAAAAAGGCAATAGAAATATGCTTTGGTAATTAAACCCCAATGCCAGTTTCAGTGATGAGCAGAACACAAATTCCAAATGATTCTCTAACTTACAACACGAAAAATAAGGAGAATGGTTAGGTTGCAAAACTGACAGTGTTTTTCTTCTCTGTGGTCAGGGTCTATGAGACCAGAGAATAACTGATTTGCTGTCTAAATGTGAAATATGTTTCTTTAATTGTTATTTCTCTGTATAGAAAATGTTCATAATGAGCTTAAAAAAAAAACAAACAAAACAAAACAAAAAAAACCCCAACCTTTGTTCATCTGTTTCTGTTCAAAAAGAGAGAATTTATGTATTCAGTAGTAGTAGACTATATTTTGGAACTATGAAATTCTCATCAAAAGCAAAAGAATAAATAGAGTAATAGGAGCTTTGTTTTAAAAGCACTTTAAAACTTTAAAAGCAGAAAAGCCTATATTCTCTAGAAGGAAGAAGATATTTCATAGAAATTGATTCAGGCAATGGAAAACATAATGAATATTTAATCTATATCTGAGTAATGTTCAAAATCTACTTTAAATGGCTGCGATGGATAGTGGTACCATGATCATCAAGTTCCAACCCCCCTGCCATGGGAAGGGACACCTCCCACTAGACCAGGTTGCTCAAAGCCTCATCCAGCCTGGCCTTGAACACTTCCAGGGATGGGGCATCCACAGCTTCTCCAGACAAGCTGTTCCAATGCCTCACCACCCTCACAGTAAAGAATTTCTTTCTGTGAGTGCATCAGCACTTTTAGATAGTTTTGTATACTAAAACTGATTTATGTATACTCCAGCCATACTTACACAGTACTAAAATGGCACAGTTATCCAATATCATGCACCATTTCTTTGACTGTTCAGAGGAAGGGTGTTTGTTGCATATTCTGAGAAATGGCATTTATGGCAGTGTCAAAATATGTAGATCAGCAGCACATATGTATCTCAGAGCAATGTGGGTTTTTTTCACAAATTGTAACAGCGGTGTGAGAGAGAAGTAGGATAATGTCTTTGTCAAATTCAGTGTCAAGTATCACCTGTTTTGTAGAAGTGCTCATAAGATACCCAATACATATGGCTGGTTTTTCTAGATACATAGTTTATGAGAAGCTATATGAAAGTAAAGGATTAAGTTCAATGAAATGCACAGTTACTATACGTGTCAGGACTGAAAAATTAATTTTTAGCACACGTGGGACTTCAAAGCAAGTAACGTGGCAGAAGTCTGGATCTAAATGAAATAGATGAATCAGGGTCAGATTTATATTTTCATTGATCTCAATGGGAATTGAGCATATTCAGTGTTTCCAGAATTGATTTCCGTCTGTAGACACTGCCTAGCAATGATAAATAACACATTTTCAGCGAGGCTTTTAACTGAATTCCATTTTCTGCACAAACCATAGAACTTCAGTTCCCAAGGTGCAACTCATCCCTCATTTTGGTCCCATGTTAGGCAACCCATTAAACAAACTTTGACTTTAGGCTTTTCTGCAGTCAGGATCGCTATTAATGTTTTAAGTTTAAGTGTTTTAAGTTTTAAGTTTAAGTTAAGTGCTCTCCTGATTGAGGGTCATACCAAGGTTGGTTGTTTCCCAAATTATCTTCCACGAGCACAAATCCACTGTTCTCACATTGCTTTTTACCAGCTACAAAGGAATGAAGAGCATTAGATTTCCTCTAAAGACAAGGTTTTCAGGTGTTTTTTAGGCAGATATTTTTCTGCCACTTTCTCCTCCTCTTTATCCTGCTTTCCACTAACCAACTCTAAGCCACTGTCCTTTCGTCTGCCCTGATCCTGCCTGCCAAATTCATTGTAACTTTCTCCTTGTGACAACATCAACTCCTGAATAAAGCATAAGCTAGTAATAAACCCAGGACATCACTTGTGCTGTCCCCATCCCATATGTTTAATGTTGTATTGTCTTGCTAGTGAGAAATCAGTCCTTGTGATTCAAAACTCTGTAAATGTGACTCCTTCACACGTCTGAGACTTTTGCTGAAATACCACATTAAGTAAGCTATCACAACAGTTTAGTCCCTAAAAATTCATTGCACTCAAAAGATGTAGATTCAAGAGAGAGACTGCGTTGATTTCATGTGCTGTTGGTGCTCATGGGCTTAGTTTTCTGATAGTCAGTGAGCCTATGCAGCTTGGTATGGAGATGCAGAAGAAAGGAATTGTAATTTCCACCACAGTAAAAAGGACATCCAATTTTTATTTAAGAAGCACTAGAACTAATGTGTTATCTGTTCATTCCCAAACTGTTTCATTAAATGCAGGCACAAAGGTGTCTCTGCCTTCCTCTTCCTGAGTGAAAGGGCAGACGATCTAGGGTCTGAGCTCACTTACATCACCTTATTTTGGTGCTGCTGAACTGGAAACATTTTTCATTTGTTTACAGTTTGGACACACAGCAAATATCATGCTTCACAGAAAAGTCAATAAGATTTACACATGACAGTGCATAGATAAAGGGTAAAAAATGTTGTTATGTAATATTAAGGAAATGTCACCTTGATTAATTAATGCATGTGTAGTTGAAACGAGAAGACAACTTTGCAGTTCACTGTTGCAAGTGCATTTGATTAGTGTGTGCTCCTTTTTAATAACATGTGTCTTTACCAAACACTGATTTAGGCAGGTAGAATGATATGATCTCCCCAGAAATGAGAATCAGGAATTAGGTAAATTGGAAGGTACCGGGAATGGCTGCTGATCTAGATTTCTCGAGATTACTGCTTTCAGGGTAACTGAGGTAAGTGTAGCTTAACTCCTGCCAAGTTATCCTTTAATATACCAATAGCATAAAGGAAATGCATCTGACCCTGCATATTCTGATGACACTTTGGTACTCTTCACCTTACTGGTCTTCTTTTTATACCTGTGGATATGATTTCTTGTAGATATTATCAGTCTCATTAAAAAAAATTACTAAACACAGTGGAGTGAAACCAACCTATTTAGTTTGCAGAAGTTCAATGATATATATATATATTTACATGAAGTTGGATGTGGAGCTTTTGATTATCCTTCAATTAAAGCATCATTTTTTGATCCCATATCTTAAATTAACTTCACTTGAAACAGGCTAAAAAATTGAATTGGCTCGGGTCTCCTTGGAAGTGGGTTTAACCATCGGGTTTTTCTCTGCAAATTGCAGTGAATGTTTCAATGATCATTCACCAAATAGTGAGCAGCAATGGAAGTGAATCAGATGTATGTGTGCTTCTTAAGTTTTACTGCAAATATTTTCCACTCTTCTTGGTGGGCCAACAACATCCCAGCTTTAAATACACCAAGGTCAGTGCAGTTCTACCAAAGAATAAATTGGCTTGTTAATTTTTAACAGGGTTTTTAAAAGAAACTCTGCTTTTTGAAACTCCAGCTCTTTTTTTTTCACAAATTAAAACAAAATAACAAAAAGGAATATTTATACAGAAAAAATGTTGAAGCATCACCTAGTTAGTAAACTGTATACTGGTGTGACACTGGGCATGTTTGCTAGTGTAGTTTTAAAGTGTTTGGAGAACATATATATATTACTGAAGGGGTTTTTGGCACTGTCATTTGATATCTGGATTGCAACAAGCATTTCTTTTATTACTGACAAATAGAAAGCATGTGTTTGGCATTATTTATTGTTTTCTGTGGAGCATGTGTCAAGATCTGAAAGTGTGTATTTCACTAGTCACGTACTAAGTTTAGTTGTTATAATTAGGTTGCTAATATCTGGCACGGTAACCAGTCAGCGGGATTTGATTTGACAGTTTAGGAGAGTGACTTGACACCTCTGGAAGCTGAGAGGGAGACATTCAGCAACACACTGAGATAAATACTATCCCGTTCTTAATGATTCAGAGCATATTTTCCAAAGTAGTCATTACTTCTGATCCTTCCATTTCTGAGTGAAAAGCAGAAACTATACATCAGTAACCTAGACCTGTAAAAAAAGCCAATCAGCTAGAACCCCCCAAATTAAGGAATGTGTGTGTGTTGTTGCTCTTAAGAAGATTTTTATTTATTTTTTAGGAATACAAACAAGATTTCAAAACTTAACATACAGTTTCCCCTTAAAATGGTAATTTCAACATCTTTTCAACATCATTTCAACTACCTGAAAGGTGTCAGAGAGGCAAGGGTTGGTTTCTTCTCCCAAGTCACAGAGAACAGGACAAGAGGAAATGGCCTCAAGTTACGCCAGGGGAGGTTCAGATTGGATATCAGCAAAAATTTTTTACACTGAAAGGCTTATTAAGCATTGGAATGGGCTGCCCAGGGAAGTGGTTGAGGCACCATCCCTGGAGGTACTCAAAAGACAGGTTGACAGTGATGTTATTCAGAGGCGAGTTGTTGTTTTTTATCAGTTAGGTTGATGGTTGGACTAGATGATCTCAGAGGTCCCTTTTAACCTAGACAATTCTATGATTCTACAATCTCCCCCTCTGATTCTGAAATCCCTAGAAGAGCTGATCCAATCTGAAAATTTCTATTATATAAGAAAATCTCAAAGTTCAAAATTAATTCAACTTTGTGTTGGGATGAAAAGAAATTACTTTGCATATTTGAAACAAATGTTTCAAAGGGAATTATGTTTTTTTTTTAATTTTTATTATTATTATCACTTATATATATGTATATATGTGTGTGAATAATAGAAAAAGTGGCAGTTTGAAATGTAAAATCAAAATTATTATTCCTAACATTCAAAAGAGCATCTGGCATTTAACTGGAATTTCAGGCAGATCAGTGTAATTCTATAAAACATTTTTGTCTTGAAACTTTTCTTCCAATGGAAATAGCATTCCACAGAAATTTAGACTTCTGGAAGTATTTCATTGTGAAAATGAATATGGGCTACATTTTCAGTGCTGAAGTAACTAGCTGCTTATAAGTGTTATACACACAATGAAATCTGGAGTTAAATGCTACAGTCTCTTTCACAATATTGTGAAGAATTCAAAGTATCCAAAATACACAGGCATGCAAATGGAAAATTGCATTAGCTTGACAAAATAGTCACAGTGGTTGAGAGGATCAGTAAGCCCCTATTCAGCCTTTTTTTTTTTTTCATATACAGATGATAACCATTTCATATAAATCAAAAGACACAAGTCAAGTATTTAAGCCTAGGCTGCATCTATACTATGAAATAAATCAGGCCAGGGAAATAGTCTCTGGCCCTGGTGCCAAGTAGCCTGGCACAGCTTGGGTCTGTATGGCTGAACTGCTGGCTGGCAGGAGCCAAAAGCCCTCAAGGAGCAGTCTGTGCCCCAAATCTGTATTACTGAGAGATGAGGAGAGGCATAGCCTCAGCGACTCTTGAAAATTTGCCTCTAACTAATAAGGACACTGGTACAGTGAGCTATATGGAGTCAGACAGAATATCTGATAGCTTACACTGAAAACCAACAGCAACGGCAGAAGTCTTTAAAGAATGGGAGCCTTATTAATATCAAGAAACTAAAAGCAAATAAACTTAAATGATATTTTCTTTAAAGCAGTTCTTGATTGTCTTAATTTGGAGATGCACTCACCATTTCAATGTAAAAAGCAACGTAGTTGTGGCTATTAACTTTCAAAAAACGTGAATAATATGTGTCTGTAACCCACACTTCATGAGGAAACAGTCTGGGGATATGAAAAAGATCTGCTATACTGTTGTGTAACAAGTAAGTAGCTGCTAACGTTTTTCAAAATTACAATAGTATGATGTACAGTGTACTGAAAATTACCTGTCTAGCTGAAACTGGGAGCTATGGGGTTTCACAGCAGCAGAGCACTCTTGTTCTTCCTAGATGTGACTGAGATCATCAGTGTGAACAAAAATGTCTTTTCTTACTTCTCACTTCCAGTTACAGTATGTTTTGAGGCATGGGGGAGTTTTGCCCACTCCTGGCAGTTTTGCCCACAATACCATGCCCCCNGCTTTGAGTCTTTCTAGGAAAAATAGATTGCAGGGAATATGATAGAGGAAAAATAGATTGGAGGGAATATGACAGTGGAAACTTGCCTGGTTAATTGTTGTCAGCAAAAAATCATCTGGATGATTTACCTAGGCTCAAGTAGAATTAACAGACCCCAGCACTCCCCTGGGCAGTGTTCCTTCCATCATGCCGTAATTCAGGAGAAACCATTTCATAGGATCCAGGGCTGAGAGAAGCTTAGGTCCTGCTCCAAGCCAAGCCAGGAAAGCTAGCCCACATGTAATCAGATGAAGTCATACCAGTAAGCAATCAGTAGAGATGATTTGAGGACATGACACATAGCTGGCACTATGGGGCAAGCTTCAAATGGGGTACAAGGCTTGGTCTCCAGTTTATCAAGAGATGTGTTCCCTTCATCTTAAGATGAAGTACATTGTGCATGCCTATTTGTTCATACCATATAGGTAACTGAATCTTGCATATAAATCCTGTTTCCAAGTAATAACTTTTATCTGTCACTGTTAATGACCACGGATTTTTTATCAAATTTTATTACAGCGAGCATCTGCCAGCATCTGTCAAAAGGAGGCAGAAAGAGCTCAAAATACTTGAACACTCCAAACAGAAGGCTTTTCCTTTAAATATTTGTAGTGTTATCAGTCACGCTAACATTTTCCAGCCACTCACTCCTGGTGCCCCTGGTTTAAGGTGCTCAGTTATCTGAATTAACAGGGCTTGCACAGGTGTGACCGAGGGCAATAATTAGCCCATTCATTCCACAGTCTGTGCTTCTTTGAGTATCCCTGGGGAACATATTACTGGCAATGGGTATTTGTGGCACTTAGTAGTTTCATGTTCAAAGCTGAATACAATATCTTACTGTGTAAATCTCCTAGGATTAACACTTTGATTAAATCTGAGACTGGACATGCTTGCCCGGGAAGAATGGGGAAGAGTTTGCTTTGTGTCTGCCTGTACTTTATAAGCCTAAGGGAGGCAGAATGATTTTGCTAGGCCTCCTGGCTGATCTGACAGTTACAAACTGTTAGCCCCTTTCCCAGTAACATGCAACTGGTTCTATTTGAAAGCTAACAACTCACAAAAACTGCAAGCGCTGCACAAAATGCATCAAAATGCTGGCTAGTCCTTTATGTCTCCTTTCTGCCACACCAGGTGGAGGGAGCTCTGCCTGAGGAAAGACAGCCAAATTTCACCCAATACACACTGCCAAACTGGAGATGTTGGCCAGAAATATTTTGGCAAGTGTGTTACTTATCACAATCCAGAAGGCATTATAACACAGTGAAGTTGTGGCGGTTAAACACCGGCGTCTGATTCTGCAGAGCGACGTTGTGAGGCCACTATTCCAGTGTTTAAAAATTCCTGTCACACATGGCCTTATCAGATGGCCTTATTTACATTCAGCTACAGGTGTCTTTACTCATACTGCATGACTAAGATGGGTGGAGATACCTACAGAAAAGAACTTTTCTTCATTCGTTTCCAAGAGCCTCAATATACAACTCCAGCCAGGCAAAGCACTCTGGGCTGAGGGTTCAGCAGCATTTAGCACTGGCTTAATTGCTCCTGCTGCAGCTGACAGGAACTTTTTAATGTTTTGAACTCTTGAAAATCCCATTACATCTATCTTTTTGATATTCAGCACTTAAATCTGCTTGCTGTCTTCAAAGTTCTACTTCAGCTAGCTTCCAGATAAAAAATGTATTTTTGTCAGCATAAAAACTGAGGAAGCCTCTTTTCTTATGAATTTATGTCTTGTCCTTTGATTCTTCTATAGTAAGTGCAGTTCCCATACATCTGTAATCATACAGCTTCCTATAGATGGACTCTCTTGTATCTAATAAAGATTGTGCTGTAGGAGCTAACATCTTCATTAAATTCATGAGAATATCTTCTCTCAGCCAATCTCTTCTAAAGTGACAGGCAGAAGAGAGGAAAAGCATATCTATCATGGACAGTGGGGGCAGCATGCCTGCAATTCCCTAGGAAGCCAGACAAAGAATTTAGGGAAGGTGGAAAACATTTAACGTGTTATCCAAGTTTTTTGAGCTAGAGCAGGGCTTTTTAATTGCATGTGGACCTAAGGAGTGCAGATGGCTCAAAAGCAGCATTGGACACCTGCACAGAAGAATAGCGCTGAAAGACGTGGTGTACGAGTAAAGTGATGTCCTCTGTCCAGCCAATGAGTCATTTTTCCTCCAGGCCCCATCCTGTAGGTCTCTGTAGAACTCTATTGCTCGCGTTTTCCATAGCTGCCCCAGGCACCTGGTTTTGTGAACCCTGAATGTTTCCTTTTACTGAAGCAGAACCATAGAAAATTTCAAAGTAAAAGAATTTTCTGTAAGGGAGGGGAGAGGAAAGAAGAAAAAAAGAAAAGAAACTCAAGCTTCATTTAAGTTACGTATTGCTTGTCCATTGAATTTCTAGCAATCAATTTCATGTATGGATCCTTGGTCTCAGTGCCCTTCCTGCTCCCTATCTCAGCTCCCTGGGTGTGCTCAGAGCCAGCATCTCACATTTCCTGTAATTAGCTTTGGTGAATCCAGCTCATGGCTTGCACTGCCCCTGCCAGTTTGTTTGCTGATTTTATTTTTTCTGGATTGCATGTGAGATATTACTCATCAATATGACTAGTCAAGTGATTTAACAAGTGAAGTATCATCCAATGAACGCATGCTTGTACCTCAGCCTGACTAAGCCAGCTGTCAGGGACAGCAACAGCTGCTGATTCAGGAAAGGAATGGAAATATTTCTTTGTTAAATCAGAGCACATCCAGCAAAATCTGTCTTAAATGAAAAAGACCGACTACAGCTATGCATCAAATAATCCCAAGTGGAAGTCTTGGGGTGGGGAGTACTTTTGCAACTGCAGAAATATGTTTTAAACCTAAAGTTGTAAAGAAAGGGAGCACTGATTCTCTGATTTAACTTCCCAAGGTTTATTCAAAGTCCAATGAATTTAACACAGATCCCAATATAGGCAGGTGATTCTGCTAGGAGAAAAAGCCACATACAGATCCCCACTGTCTTCTGCATCTGTTAGTTTTCATCTTAGTCTTCTGTATCTCTTGTTCCTTGAGGTGTTGCTTTCCCCCCCTTTCTTAAAAGGACAGTCATACACACCCTTACACCATCATTTTCACAGCCTTAATTACAGTCTACATAGGTATATGATTCTGCTGAAAGCTGTTTTCCCCAAATCCTTCTTCTTTGTCTTCAAGCAGACCTCCAGCTTTGCAAGCCACCACATCAGCAAGAAACTTACTATGGACCAGTACGTGCCATGTGAGAGAATTCTAGCATCTCTATAATCTACACAGTAAAGGCTTCCAAAACCAGAATCATCAAAATTCTTGGACGTTCTACAAACCCTTCTCATAATGCAACATATTTCTCCCATTGTAAAAAATGCTCATATAGAAACTATAGAGATGAGACAAACCAACCATCATGTACCGGAATGAATTTGCTCAAGCACTCAGTAAAGAATAGGAACACTCAGTCCCTGAGAGGACAATGCTTTCCATGATCTTCCATCGCTAACATCTCAGTCCTGAACTCCACTGGAAACTTAGAGAATAATTATCTAAAATTATTCTGGACATTAGAATCTTGGGCTCAATGGATGTCTTCATTTCATCATACATATTGATTTCTCTGCTCCAATTGACCACTTCAAAGGTGTGATTTCATGGGTATAAAGCATCTTTTCTTTGCACTACAGATACCAAGTACGTTTCTTCTCAGATAGCAACTTAATTAGAACAGTTTACTTGCTTGTTTTTTTTGTGTTGTGGTTTTTTGTTTGTTTTGTTTGTTTGTTTGTTTGTTTTACATTTGGAGTATTTATTCTGAAACTGTATTTAGCACTGAAATCTGCTTCTTCCTTTTAGAACTGTAGGCTTGCCTGAAAGTTTGTGTTCCTTTTCTAGCTTTTTTAGTTGTTTTTATAAAAGGTATTGTCTACTACGATATTATTTTCATATTTTACATCAAAAATCATCATGACTACAAGTACAGTAATGCTATTTTATGCTTTTCTGTTTTTCATACAGTAAAATTTTAAAATAACTTAATAATATTTCATTCAGAGCTGTCCATCATTAGAGGTAATAATTACTGAGGTTGCACATAAAAATTTTATTTGAAAAACTGGAAGTTCCGGAGATCAGCAGTGATTTACAAATTCAGTTCAATTTGTTATGTTTATTCTATGTTGTCATACAGGAACACAGGTGCATTCAATAAAATTGAAAGATCCTCATGTTTGCTGAAACTGTAAAGCTTTTCAAAGCTAACCTAATTTTGCAGTAGTTGAAAAAAGTAGAGCCAGGGCTTTTACTCTCTTAATGTTAATGACATGCTTCCTCACTTATTGGCTTTCTCCATAGATTGAATGATGGCTTCCAATGACATCTCCTAGAAAGATTCCTTTTGCACATTGAAAAAAACTAGGTTTTGGTTGTACTTTATTTTCCCATACAATATTTTATAGTGTCAGAGGTGTGCTAGCATTTACAGACAGATGCAGAAAACCCTGAATGAAACCTCTGGGTTGCAAAACATCATTTCTGCTTATTGGAAAAGATAAATTTCTTGCTCTTAACTATTATTTCTAGAGCTAAGAGATGCTATGTCATGACAACACTGGGAACAAATTGGGGGACTTTCTTGCAGTTAGCTATAATTCTCTACCGGGAGGTATGTTTGCCCTTGATATTTTCAGGTCTGTTTTGATTTTGCAAGGCATTCCCCTTAACAGGTTAGTTAATCTGTCCTACAGAAAATGGATGTGTTGCCAAGTTTCTGTTTAAACAAAGAAGGAAGTGAATATGAGTTTACTCTCTGAAAAGTAAATGTGGGAGACAGCCTTCCGTAAGAGAAGTGATTGTCTAAACTATCGGTGCCCAAATTCTATCCAGTGAATGAAAAATATAATCTCTTTAAGAGAGGGTAAAATACTTCTAAAAAGAAGATTATTTTTAATAACCTATTTCTATTATCTCCTCAATATGTTGCTGCCTGTTATAATGGTGCCTTTAGTGTTCAGATGAATAGAATCATAGAATTGTCTAGGTCAGAAGGGACCTTTGAGATCATCTAGTCCAACCATCAACCTAACTGATAAAAACCAACAACCTATCACTAAACCATGTCACTGAGCACTATAAATAGGTACTGTTCAGCCCTGGCATGGTAAACTTTTGTCAAAATAAGCAGATTGTTTAGCTGTTCGGGCCAGTCTTTTACATGGGCAAAATAATATTGCAAATAAAATGTACATGGGTAAAATAATTGCAATAATAATTCTTTAAAGAGTCAGGTCAGCTTTGAAGAGCTCTTCAGTGGAGGTAATGTAGTATTTTTAATATATCAGAGGATAGGGATCTGGTACTATTTGTATAATGGGAAAAAAGCAAGCCCTAGGTAATAATAAAAAAAAATATATCATATATGAGAGATAAGTACCTTATTTAGAGCAAGAAGGACAGAATATTCCAGGAATTTGATTGTGTTTTGTGCTGTCAAATGGTAATTTCTCATTGACTTCCAAAGACATAAAGTCAAGATGTCAATAAAAACAAAAATTCAAGTAACCTGATTATCTTTTTTTTTTTCTTAAGGTAATGCATACATGACAGTCTCATAAACCAGCACAAAGTTTATAGCTTTCATAGCTATGATATGTGAGATTGTGGATAAATGTACACATAAAACCAGAAGCCAAAAACTCAGCACTATTTTTCTGAAGGGAAACGCCACTGCTTATTATGGATTTCAAGTCAAGAAACAAAGACAAGGCCTATCTTATGAAAGCTGAAAATCTAGATAGACAACTTACTCCATTTTTGGGCTGATTAAGGCTATACAGTCACAGTATGGTGACTCGCTGAAAAGATGTGATGTGAAATAAGCACGGGAAAAAAAAATTCTCTCTTAGTTTTGGCTTCACTCTTATGTTGTTGCCCTACTGTGCAATGCATGCTCTGCTAGGTAACTACTGATGTTGGCTCCCATGGGCAGGACTGCTGAGTGTAGATGACTGAATGCAGAAGAAAATAGTGACTTATTTCTTTTCAAGAAAAAAAAATATATCAGCAAGCTAAAATTCTTTTGGCTTTGTTTTGTAGATTGGGCTCTTCACTTCCATGGAAACTGCCCTTAAGTGCATGCTTTGATCTACTGCAAGCCACCTGTATAGAAAGGGAGACATGTGATATCAGATCCTAGTTTGGATAGTTGGAATGACTACCTTTCCTGTTTCACCTATGACAACCAATGTTCCCACTTAAAATAGAATTTCTTCATTAAGACATAATTATCTTCATATATTTTGTTGAGTCATTTCACCTCCTCTATATCTACCTTTAACAGAAGTCTTCACTAATAGATGAATATGAGTATTTTTTTCTTTTATAATAGAAAGTGTTTATGGACGAGTGAAAAAAACAGTATTAAACAGTCCCGTGGATATACTCATTTATTATTTATTAACCATCACAGAAAAAAAAGCTGTCTATAGGGTAAGATACAGCTGTGATAGCGGTAAGGAAGTTTTACAAAACTAGGTACTATACCTGTCCTCATATGACAAGGCATTCCACTGTATGGGTCTAACTCAGGACTACAGATTCCTTCCCTTTTCATTTCCGCTTCCTTTTCCCTTCCTCTTCCCTTCCTCTTCCCTTCTCCCTTCCTCTTTCCCTTTCTGTACCATCAGGGTATAAAGAAGAGAAAGGGGAAAAACAATTATTGAGTAAAGAGAGAAAAAAAAAAAAAGTTTCTGAATTGGAAAGAAAATACACATGCCAGCAATTGAGAGAGTAATTTCTGAAAACTTCCACAGCAATTCATCCAGAAAGTAAGGTGAGCACATATGGCATTAGGGATGTTTTACAGATACATTTTTATTGCTGTGTCTTTAAATGCGATGCTATTTTCAGTAATAGGCAAGCTATATAAATAAGAAAAAAAATGCAAAATCACTGTCATTTTAGTAATATCTTCTCTACCTTCAACTAACAGATACTAAGTGAAAGACTGATCTTTCTCGACATAAATGTTTCAGGTGTGAAGAGGAATGTAGTGCTCAGCCCTACATGCTACCTGACTTAAGCCATGTTATCTTTCCTATAGCCCACTTGTTGATACCATGGAAAAGACAGCAAAAGACAGAACTATAGTCCACAACTCTGCATTCATCCTTCTTGAAGATTGAGTATAACATGTTAATTTTTACGCTCCCTTTTTTATTTCTTTCTTTCTTTCATGTGATATTAATTTCTCTTTCTAATCTGTGACAGTCTCTTTTCTTCATCACTCAGAGTATAGGCTTCACTTCTCCTGTTTCATTATGTATGTAGAAACCATCGAGGTGTCTCAGTTAGAAATATAGTAAGAGGGAGACAGAAATCTGACTGTGGAGACCTGAATTACACTCTGGAAGTCATAGTCTCTCCAGTCATTACAAAGGGAGCCATGGATGGCCCTACACCATCAGGCACTGAAAGCTGGGCTGGAGAGAATGAGCTGTGGTGCCTTGGTACTCACTGAAGTCATGGGGAATAAAAGTTCTATCATTTCTCCTTTGGGTGACCTGGTTTGTTTATGGGTATCCTCATGTGAAGAGTGGCAACAGTCTTCCCACTTTAATAAGGTCTCAGGAGCAGATGAATCATAGAAACATAAAATGGCTAGAGTTGGAAGGAACCTTAAAGATCATCAAGTTTCAACCCCTCTGCCATGGGCAGGGACACCTCCCACTAGACCAGGTTGCTCAAAGCCCCTTCCAGCCTGGTCTTGAACACTTCCAGGGCATCCACAACTTGTCTAAGCAACCTGTTCCAGTGTCTTACCACCCTCACAGTAAAGAATTTCTTCCTAATGTCTAATCTAAATCTCCCCCCTTTCAGCTTAAAACCATTCTCTCTCTTCCTGTCACTACATTCCCTGATAAAGAGTCCCTCCCCACCTCTCCTGTAGGCTCCCTTCAGGTACTGAAAGGCCGTTATAAGGTCTCCTCGGAGTCTTCTCTTCTACAGGCTGACAAACCCCAATTCTCTCAGCCTGGCTTCATGGGAGACTTGTTCTACCTTCCGATAATCTTTGTGGCCCTCTGTTGGATCCATTCCAACAGGTTCTTCCTGTGATGAGGACTCCCAACCTAGACACAATACTTCAGGTGGTGTCTCACCAGAATGGAGTAGAGGGACAGATTCACCTTCCTCAACCTGCTGGCCACACTTCTTTTGATGCAGCCCAGGATGTAGCTGGCTTTCTGGGCTACCAGCACACATTGCTGGCTTATGTTGAGCTTCTCATCCACCACCATATTGTCATAGAATCACAGAAAGATATGGGGTTGGAAGGGACCTCTGGAGATCATCTAGTTCAACCTCCCTGCCAAAGCAGGTCCTCCTAGAACAGGTTGCATAGGAACTTGTCCAGGAGGGTTTTGAATGTGTCCAGAGACAGAGACTCCACCACCTCTCTGGGCAGTCTGTTCCAAATCTTGCACATAATTAGCCGCTGCTTGACAGGATTTTCTTCTCAAGTGTTTCAGAAAATAAAAATGTTGAAAGTAAGTAACATACTATAGCTTTCAATTTTGTTGGTACCTCGTTCCTCTCTTTCCTTTTTATTTTCTGTCACCTTTTTTTTCCATACTTTTTTCCACCTCTATCTGTTTTAATGCAATTTGAACAAATCCAAGTTTTTTCTTTTCAATGCAGGGAGGGGAAAAAAACTTGCTACGGTCGCATTAACAATCTATTCTAATGTTAGCAAAATTAAAATTTAACTCTTTCTTGTGTTTTAGCAGATTTACAGTGACAGCCATCAGAGACAGAAAAAAATATTAACCTTTTAGTTGACATTTATCATGCCATTGGTCTTCCAATATCATTGCGTATTAAAAAGTAGAAGATGGGTAGTATCATATCCCTTAACATGTATCCTACTTCTGTGCAAAACAAACTATTTTAAAAGCATAGATTCAGTGAGTCTAGGAAGAGAAAAATCAAAACATCTATGGCATGATATGAGAAGAGGAGAAGGGGAAATCAAGAAATGGTTTGAAAATACTGAAATATTCTTAAGGCCGGAATAATTCAGCCAACCATAGAAGAAATACTTCCTCCACTGTGCAACAAAGTGGTTAGATACTGTGAAAGCTATCCTTGTATTTTCAGGACTCTTTTTGTTAGTTCAGTGCTGGGTGATTATTGCCTTCTGCAAGACATATTTAATAGCAGGCCAAAATATCTTAAAGATAAACAAATGGATAGAATCTATGAATCTAAGTATTGCTTTAAAAGAACCAAAAGATTGACAGGCAGACATCTTTTCTCATAAAAAATATATTGAAGTTTAACAAAATATTAGGAGATGACATTTTATCTGAGTATTCATTGCAGAGGAACTGTTTTATTTCTTCTTATGTTTATATTGGCTGCACAAAGGAATCCCTTTATTACCACTGCAGAGGGGGTTCATGCAGTATTTTTACCATCATCAAATATTCTATTTGTAAGCTAAAACAGTCAGCTGCTTAAGTGTAATGTACTTCTTTTACAAATGCTCATAGATTTGTTTTAATTACCAAAATATGTTTTTATGCATTGACTATGAAAATATTTTTCAAAACTGGTTTTTGATTAACAGAAAGCTCTCCTAAGCTCACGCTGTAAACTACCTGAACAGTCAAAACCACTATGGTTTCCGAATGGTTTTTCCCAATATATGGCCGCCTCCGTACCACAAGAGTGGTAAGAAGAAGAAAGGTAAAATAACAATCTTTAGTCTTTCTTTCCAAACCTATAGTTATTTTCTTTTGAGTTAAATATTTCTTCATTGTGATTACACTGAAAAGACATGCTTCTTCACTGACTCCAAGTCACTCTAATCAAGAAACTAACAATTTCATGTAAAAGTAAGGTTTTCTCAACATCAGTCATTTGCCAGCCCTCTGCAAATATTTTGGATCCACTTCAGTTTGGATTTGTGCAGCTAAAGCTGTTTAAGCAACCATTATAGTCAACAAAAATGGAGTCCATACAGTCAGCAGATTCTGAAGACTACTTTTTTTTTTTTTTTAAATCAGTATAAATTTAATTGAATTTAACAGCTCTCTCTACTTTAAAAGTCCTCTTGATGTTTCCAAGAAAAGACAGTAGAAAGGGCAATCTAGACAGCAGTTATCTTCTGACAGTGGCCTGTCATTCCCACAGCAAACCATGCATCATCTTCCTTTATTTATTTGCAGGACTACATACATATGGATTCAATCAAAGAAAATATGTAGGCTGAAATTTTTTTCACTTAGGAAATTCATTGTTCTTAGAAGTCCTGACCATCTTTTCAACATCCTACTACATATTTTTTTGTCTTATGGAAATCAGTACGAAAGAGTAATTGTTCTATATATCAATGTCACTATACACTTAGAGTACTTCGAGAAAAATTTAGAAGAAAGAGGGAGAACTATGGTTTTGGAGAAGTAACAGCTGATTTCAATTTATGTTTCTATAATTATATTCTTCTGCAGCATTTATTCTCCTTGTAGTCACTTGAAAAATAGCAGTATTTTGCACCAAAATTGATTGAAGTTAGCTGACAAAACAAATCGTGTAAGCTTAAATGTTATGGAACTTCCTAGGTCCAGAGTTCATGTTAGCAAAATTAGGGGTAGTTATTTTGGTAGGAACATTTATATTACATGTTAGAATAATTTCTTTTCCTTCACAGAATGGCTGTAGCAGGTATTCTACAAGAACTTGCTCATGATACTTTACACAGTTTGATGCTGACGATTTTGGCCATTTTTATACTTGTGCTGGAAGGATCTTGCTTCCAGAATGCCAACTCAAGTTTCCCAGCACACTCAATAGCACTGTTCTGTAACATAATTTATAACACAGACCATCTCTGTATATGCTGGCCAGAGATACATCCTGCTAGTGAGAACGCTCTTTAAAAGAGTTCCTTTCAAAATGTTTCCAGGACAAGAATAGACCAAGCATTTTTTTTCCATTCTACTTATTCAGATTACAAGTAGAATTATTGTTTTAAGGAAGTCATCTTGTTTTCAGAACATTGTTCCCACCTAGGTCAGAATATACGAGAAAAGGACAACATTCTGTGGCACTGGATCGTCATGCTCTGGGGATACAGGTTAATGGGTGGTACTCTACCTGGAGACAGTTACAAGTGTGTCCTTTTTAATGTGGTTATCAGTGGCATGGAGGAATTGACAGGATACACCTTCTTCAAGCTTGCAGATGGCACCAAACCGGGAGGACCAGTCAACATGCTGAGGGGCAAGACTGCCTTTCAGAGGGACATGTTGAAAAGAATAGGCCAACAGGAACCAGGCTCTTCACAATAGTATGTGGTGGAAGAATGAGAGGCAATGGGCACAAACTGGCACAAACTGGATGTAAGGAGAAAGTGGATATAAAGACAACAGTTGGAGAGTGGAATGTTACTCAGAGAAGCTGTGTTGTCTGTATTCTCAGAGGTTTTCAAGACTCAACGGGAAAAATCCCTGAACTACCTGGTCTGACCTCAGAGCTGCTCTGTTTTGAGCAAGAGGATAGACCACCTTTTCCCACCAGAATTACCTGATCATGTGGTTATGTCTCTTGTCTCTTCCATCTATTTCTTCACAAGCTGAATTTCCATATGGACAGATGTACATTCTTTCAAAGGCATTTTATAGCACTGCTCTTCTGCTTCAATGGGGAAGGGTGCAGAAGAAAAAAGCAAAACAAAACCACAGCTATGCAGAATTATTTGGTTCTAATAAATCGGTTTCAGACCGAAATAACCCCTTTCATTAGTAAAGTAGACCAAAACGCCTATTACTAGGTGTCACTGAATGTTAATCATGTTAGTTTTTTAGGATCTTTCACTTTAGTTGAATGTTCTTGTGTATTAGTAAATTATTTCAATTTCTCTCTTCCGTATTAGTAGTTTCAGACACTTGTCATTTCATTTTGGCTGGCTTTATCTTTGAACATTTGGAGTAAATGTCATATCTGTCTCACCAGCTGTTTCTCAAAATATCCAAACCATTTCATTTCCTGATGCTGGATAAAATTATTTTTCTTTTGGACTGGTAGACTTATCTTTGCTCTCTCAATCCATCACTGTGTGCAAATTCTTCTGCTTATTTTCATGTATTACCAAACTAACTGGACTCATTTACTGCATCGTCTCTGATGTAGCCAAAACTCAAATGAAGGATTAAAAAACAATCATGGGGGAAAAACTGGTTTTCCAAGTTTTTATTCTCCCACTAGTATTTTAATTTTCCTAGTTACTGTCTTTCCAAGAAAAAAAAACTGACTACTATTCTGTCACCTTCTAAAAGATCATATCTGAACCACTCTCTTGCTTATTTCAGTAGAAATGAATAGCTTTTGATGCTTGTTTCAAAAGCTGCCTCAGCTCCTGTCTCTATTTTTCAATTACACTATTGTGTCCAGGTGCAAAGCACAGGTAAAACAAACATGAAGTCAGTGAACAGATAAACAATCTGTCCTATGAAGCAAAGGCCTCAATCTTCCACCACCAGTTTGTATGCATATTCTCAAATTGTGCTTTTTCGACTTAGCTCTTTTTTTTTTTTTTTTTTTTTTTTTTGTACATCCAAGATGTCAACTGACAGAAACTCAACTGATATCTGATATTTTATTAAATGGGTTGACAGCATTCTGGGAGGTCCAAAGCTTACATCTGCTATGTTGGCACCACAGCTTTTTTTGTAACTGAATTTACAGTATTAATTTAGAAAGTATTTTGGTTTTGGTTTTGGGTTTGGTTTTTTTTTTTTTTTTTTTGTGATAAAATTGTTCAATTTATACATATCGGATCTTTTTTATTAAAGTTGGCCAAAAGTTTTGGCCTTGAAGATGCACCCTAAGATGTGTTGGAGAAGTATTGTGTTTCATCTGCAAAGGTGGCTCCAGGGTGCAAAGTTAAGGGAGTAAACCAGGGACGGATTCTATAGCTAGTCAGTAAGGATACTAACCTGAGACACAAAAGAGCCCCATTACAGTTCTTGGTTTTTTGGATTTGGAGTGAACGAGCTGGAAAACATTATTCTGAGTTTGTCAGAGTCTGATTGGCATTGAGAAGTTCAAAAGGTTTTATTCTTTGTGCCAAGGTGGAACAAAATTCTGGAAGCATGCAAATGACTGTGGAAGAGAGCTGTCATCCCAGGTCAGCTGTCCCTGATTAGGGTTGCTTCCTGACAGCTTTACAGGAGGAGTTTAGCCAATATCTGGATCTTCCCCCTGGGCTGCCAAACATTTTCTCATGGAACAGGCTTCACAGTGGACAGATTTACCCCACCGCCATCAGTTTAATGTCAAATTCTAAATTCAGGTTGAAAAAAGTGACCCTACAATAGCAATATGATTCAAAGTATCATGTCGACATGACACACTGAAATATTTTTAGGAAAAACAGGGAAGAAACTTCTTTGATCGACAAGTCTCTTGATCACACAATGACTACAAGTTAGTACTGCCTGAAAAAGGAGAAAAAAACAGTATTTAGATCCATCAGCTATTAATGGGAGGTTCTGAGAAATATAAAATGATGGAAAGTAGAACAAACCAGGTCAAGGTAGCCAAATGGCCTAGTTTCAGCTAAATGTAGGCTCATGATATTCTGATTACTATCAGACAATGGCTGCTGCACAGAACTCCTTATGACCCCCAGAAAATGGCATTTTTACTGTCTGGATTTATAAATGTACAGATCTAGATTTCAAAATTAGACCTTTCTACACATGAAAATTAGCAACATTTCTATAAGCACTCTCTCAGTAACTAGAAGATAATTATCTGTTTCACAGATATTTCCTTGATTGACCAATCAGACACTGAAGTGGCCAGTACTATACCAGTGTTTAATAGTATTTGAACAAATTACCTGACTTACTGGAGATGCAAAGTACTCATGGATGTGAAGTATATGTTACATCTGCTGCATTTCCAGCTCTCAGAAAACTTGATTGAATGAACTATTTGGTTGGAGGAGAGAAGAAGAAAAAGGAGATAAGAGGCTTTTCACTCAGTATCACAAGTTGAAGTTCCATTCCAATCCCTTTGTAGGCATCCATTCCAGCCCTTAAATTTTGGCTTGCTAATTTGAACATGTGTCTCAGTTGTGCAATGCTATAAACCCTAAAAACCCAAACTGGGCTGCTATGTCCATGTTGTACAGCACAGGGCTTTGGAGCTGTACTAGCTCAGATCCTGAGAAAACAGCACAGCCCTACAATACAATCCTACCAGTGTCAGTGTGCAAAGGCAGCCTGTGCAAGATCAGCACCTGCTATGCAGTGTGAATATGCCCTAAGATTCTTAACAAGTGGGGTCAAATTAAAAGCCTTTGCGTTGAAGTGAGAAGAAAGGCCTCAGCAGCAGTGAGAATGATGGCCAGTAAGAAGTGTATGTTTTCTTAATTACACTGCAACCTCAAGTACAGATTCCCATGCAGTGGAATCATAGTGAAAAATAAAATTATGAGAGAGGAAAGAGTCATTGCTTATTTATAACAAGGTTTCCTGTCAAATATGAGCGAATATATTCTGATAGGAAATTCTGTTTCATGGTAGGTTCTGGCATTCTTTCTGGCTTTGTAAACTAGATTTAGTGCTAGTTTCTCTAAGGTCTAACGAAAACCTGAAGCTTCTACTGCATTCAATATTCCATAGCAAACAAAAGTTAACAGCAGGTAGAATGGGTATATATATATTACAAAGCCTCTGAAATGAGTTATATAAATCTGTGCCTTAGTGTCCCAGTCAAGTCTTCTCTGTATCTTCCAGTTGCCATAGATTGCAGGAAGCAGGGAACAATGAGTACTTTGCAAGCTGAGCAAGAATTACTACAGACACCTCACCTAAGCCCATTTTGCAAGTTTACCTCAGCTGGAAGAAGAGATCTCTCCATTGGCCTACTCTCTCTCCTGGTTAGCTGTTTTGGCTTTTTTTTATTTCAAACAAATAAACAGACATACAGCACCAAGAGTAAAGAAATTCCAGTCATCTGAAACATGATAGGGTCTTTTATGCATCCTGTTTTGCTTGGCAGAGGATGTTTTAAATATTTAAACAACTTTACACAACCATAAACCACCATAATCTCAGGTTTAGAGTATCCGTGGAGAGCTACAGTTTTCTGGAGCCAAACTGAGAACAAAGAAGGTTTACCTTTCTTTAGTCTATATCATTACCACTGACAGCATCAGTCCTCTTCTCCTTTACAAGTGCAAATCTGCAGCTTTGTTGAAATTAATGGCTCTCCCCAGCACATTGTTAACCTACAGGGAGAATCAGATTCTGAGTATCTACAGTAATAAAACTTGCAAGGCAATGGAGAGCTTAATTACCACTTCAGACTTCTTCTGCCTTCTAGAATGCAAATCGAATGATTCATTGGCACATGGTATGCCAGGTAAGGAGGTCGGCTGTAAGAGATCAGACAACTGCAATCCCTGGTCAGCCTGGTAACCAACAACTTGGCCACATGTTAGTTCGTATTATGTAAGGGAATTCAGATGTTACAGATCCGTTTTTTATTAGAGATATGGAGATAAATGATGGGCAGTAAGAAGTGTATGTTTTCTTAATTACACTTTGAATTTTCTTTCTAATGATATCCTGCCAGTAAATGCCATACAAAGCTGATGACATGTGATCCAAGATGAGGCACAGATGCACTTTTATGGAACAGTGGTACATGTGTAACACTACATATATAGAACACATGCATTTGATTTCATAAATGCTGTACTGCCAGAGGCAATCACTATTTATTTTAACCTTACGGAGTCAGAGAAGTTCTGCCCATGTTGGAGGATTCTGGTGTTCCCATTCCCAGCAAAACTGTAATTAACGTGCTAGATGCTACATGCAAGTTTTCAACCACTATTGTACATGCATTCGTACTACCACTGAGACTGTCTTTGCACTCAGCAAAGCTAACCACTACATTCTCCGCTATCCATAAAACTACCTCTCTTCAGTGCAAGTCTAGACAGCAAATTTGGGCATAGGACTGGATTTGTTCAGTAGCTCTTCCCTTTGTTCTCCCAGCAGATACTCTGCTTTAAGGGCAGGAGTTAGTCTACTTCAAATTGTTCACCTGTTGTCCCAACAGAAAGCAGGAACATAAACAGGAATATACCAAGAAATTCTGCTTCCTTCCGTTTTGCTTCTTCTCAACAATAAACAAGAAGCATCAAAGGACTCCTCCTGATCGACATCAAAAGGCTAACTTTTTACTAAAGAGAACCCAAAACTAAAACAGTTTCCATCTGTGGTCAGTGGAAAAAAACCTCTTTTTAAAGCATTTAATAAGTTTTCTCAACTTTTTAAAAAACAAACATAAACTATAGCAAAGGTTGTAATTCAGTGTTGCAGCAATCTGCATTCACCTTAAAAAGGGAAAAATAAAATAGAGTTATTAATAACCACAGTAAAGAAAAAGAAAGAGAAAAAATTTCACAACCCTGAGACAGGCTTCTGTTCTCTGCTGTTTTCTGTCTTCAGTTGTAGATAAGGCAGAGAATTATTTCTTGGATAAAAGCATTTGAGAAGAAAACATAAACAAGTATCAGGTACAGAGCAAGTTAAGAATGTTTTCTATGGTGACCTGCATAGCAAGGAGCATGTCAGTGGAAAGAAAAAAGGGCATGAGGGTTGGGATATAAAGGAAAGACTGGTCTTTAAAGACAAAGTGCTAAAGGGCTCCATGGATTACATCCCAACCCCGCAAGTTTCAGTGAGTGTCCATTCTCCAGATAGTAAAACACCTGATAACTGGTGCTTACAGGGCTATTTTTAGCAGAAAAAAAGACTGTGATAGGAACCAAGCAGCAGGATTTCATCCTTGGAGGATTCTTTGCTTACTATAATAGAGATTTGTTTGCTACTACATCAGAGTCAAGAGAGATGAAAAAGTGCAACGAGAGGGCTCGAGGAGGTACCCCCTATGTCCAGGCAGTTATTAGTGGGACAATATGTAATTCATGGCATTCCTGGGCCTAGGCTGCCTAAGGAGCCCTTAGCTCTCAACAGCACCACTGATTTTTCACCTGCGTCGAGGTGTATGATATCTTCCCAAGGGCACCAAAACCACTGAAGAGACAAGCGGGAACCTAAATCTTACTCCAAGGAGCTCCTGGAGTGACCACCACTGCTCTCATCCTGGCCTTCAAGAGGTCTGTCCCTGAACCCTAAAGGATTAATAAGCAAATAGCTTGCTAGAGCTCTGCATTATTAAAATCCTTGAAACATGACCTGGGAAGCCTGTGGTTGTCCTGCCTTTCTACAGCCTTGTCACCCGAGTAGGGCCAGTTGTCCGTGGAGTACTGTGATGGGTGCCCAGGCTCCTGAGGGTGGGGGTGATGGCTGAAGCCCACACCTCCACCCTGCGCCAAGGACAGCACAACGCTTTTCTCTAAAACACAAGCACAGTCCCTTGTTAAACCAGAGGGCTTGGTGGGGGATGGAGATGGGGTTACAGGCAAAATAAACAACAGGACATTATAGTTACATAACAGAAACAATAAGAGGCTGAAATTATTAAATCTGAAGGTGAGAGTAGAGGGGAACAGGAGACTCGCTCAGGCTGCCAGGAAAGCCAGCATGCTTGCACAGAGCTACAGAAGTCTCCAGTGCCCAAACAAACAATGAGTACTGGCCCCAGAAGTGCCTGCAAGGTGTCTGGAAGGTCTCAGCCAGCCAGCTTGCTGATAGCAGTGGGCAGGCTAGCATGGAGCAAGGTAATGGTGAAAAAAATAAACCAACCTCTGGATCTTCTGTAAGACCTTGCTGTGCTGCTACCTGCGACAGTAGTTCAGCACGGCAGTGCTTGGCAGTCATCACCTGAGAGGAGCATCACAAGGGAGGAGCATTGTAAGGTAGCAGGACCGTTGATACATAGAGCAGTGTTTTCTGCAGAGAAATGGAACTTCCTGGTATTTTCCAGCCACATTTTGGAGGAGCACATTATGAGCTTTCGAGGCAGCTCATCTGAAGTTAAAGAATATTGTGTCTTCCTGGCTTGGGCAGGTTACTGGACATAAAAGTCAACCTACATGGTTCTACCTCTTGAACCCATATGCAGGTAGCAGCTGTATGGCGAGGATGTTGCCTGTGCCATAGCAGTATTTTCACAGTCAGAGCTGTGTTGCTAGTGTTGGACTAGAAGCTGTTCTCTGCTGGTAAGCTTTGAACTCTCCGCAAATACTTCACTGAGAACTGTGTTTCTTTTTAGACCTGCAAGTATTTCCAGAAAATTTACCTGGTATGGGAGGAGAGGGTAGTAGCCATTTTCTCTATGATGTGAAATGTGAAGCTATATTCATAATATATCACAGATTCTGTGCCAAACTACTGTTAAATAGAGTAATGCTGAACTTGAAAACAAGGTAGCTTGTAGCTACGCAGTGGTGTGTATTTGTGTGTAACTGCATGTAGTTGTGCAGATAAAGCCAGAGGTTTTCTTGTTTTCTAGCAGCTATCTACTACTACAACCTCAGCTCTTGAGCAACAACTGCTATACTAACATCTTTCTATGACGCTGAAATCCCACTTTGTGAACGTGAAACATTCTAAGTCTTTTCGAACATGAAACATGCTAAGGCTTTTCTTGAAGTAAAGGTTACCTAAGGGGAAAAAAAAACAATGAGAATATAGGTAAACCGAGGCAAAGAAGCCCACCAAAGTGGTGGACTCGCAATCTGTCATTGAGCATGTAGCAAAGCTAGAAGCAGAATAAATAATTCTGGAGTACCGTTCTGCTGGTTAGAGAGGCAGTCTCCTTTACAAGCAGGCATCTCATGGTTGCCCTCCAGCTACTGCTTGGTTTTAACTCCTCCTTTGGGTAGGTCACGAGGAGGAATAACTTGGGTTGTGCCAAGACCTGAAATGGGAGACTGGTGTAAATGGCAGATAGCCAGCAGAGAGGAGACATCTGGGATAAGACAAGGCGCTAAGGTGTGTTATACATAGTTATGAAACTATTCTACCTTTGTTTTCAGTGTAACGTTATATTTTTAAGAACCGTGCCTGCCTGAGGAGACAGTAGTTGTTTTGTTCTCTGAATTGCTGTAGCCTCGGGGTGTCAAAGTCATTTAGCACAGAGGGTTGAATTCCATGTTAAATTATGGTTCGCGGGTCACAGTATAAATATACAAATTGCATACTTTCCAGCACAACAGTATCCTAGTGATGTCAGTGGAAGTTCACAGAGAGATCGGCATCACTCAGCTGAACAATTTGCTCCCTTTTAAGATCACAGCTGTCGAGCTCCATATTTCCCTCTTTCCGCCAACTCCTTATTCCAGTTCCTTGAGAGATGCTCTTCTGCCTCTTCCCCGCTGCTTGCTGAAAATAGCCAGCAGTGAGGCAGAAATGCGCTCAGGGAAATTCATCAGCCCAGGAGATTCAGGCTAGCGGTGGATGTGGGTACGTATCTCCTACCAGCTATGGAGAGTCATAGTCTTTATACCCAGCACATCTGAAAAATGCAAGCAGCACTTTATATCCTGTGTCCCTGGATATGGCCTACAGGCTGTGTTTTTATTTCCTTAGCGCAGCACGAACAGAAACATATTCACTGCTCTAAGTAACTGGATGTTTTTCCCCCTCTAGCCCTAGGTCTATTTGAACCAAGTACATGCACATGGAAGTAAAAATACTTCCACAAACACTAAAGTGTGTTTCCTTGTAGATTTGTGTCCTGCGATGGTGTCACTTTGCTATATAAGAGGGTTCGGTCTTTGCCTACTCTTTTCTGCCTGAACCTTTCCCAAGCCTTTCCTGTGTGGACCCTCTGGTGCCTAATAGCGCAGTGGATCATACTCAGCCTCAGCCTTTATCTCACTGGTGACATATTTCCATAAAATTGAAACATAATTATTTTGAGTCCTTTCCCTGACTTTGTTCGAAGTCATTCAATGTATGTAACGGAAGGCAGTTGGTTTGTTTGTAACGGATATAGGAATGAGAGTGGGAAGGAAGGAAATATAAAGAAGGATATAAAACTCCATGACATGGCTAGTTACTGTTCATGCTTCTCTTAAGACATTCTAAACACGAACAGTAAGGTTGGGCTGCTGCTCCCCAGAACAGAGCACATAAAAGAATGGCTGACTTTTCACATGGGAATGCGCGGTTGCATAAATCTCTGTATATTCGTGTCCTTAAATCTCAGCTTTAGCCCTCTTGTCTTGTCTGCTCATCCCATCCCCTCCTCCCTTTCCTCATGTGGGATGCGGATGTTGTGAGATGATGTTGAGATTGGAACATCGATTTTTCTCTTCTCCCTCACAAATGAGCAGGAGATTGCTTTTAAAGGTATTAAATGGACACAGGTGGGACTGTAAACTTAAGTGCCTCCACATGGAACATCTGCTGCATGTTCTCCAGTTCCTGTTATCTTTATAGCAGAACTTGATCTTTTAACCCCTTCACAACTGGCCCCCTCAGTATTTGTGCGAAGAAGATGTGCAATGGCTTTTCTTTGATGTTCGGAGAAGTCACAATGGATCTCTGTGATGTGACTGGCATATGGCGTAGTGCTTTGAGCTGTGGTGTACTTAGCAATTTGCACAGGTGGGTGGGGGAGGAAGACAAGTGTTGTCCAGGTGTTCCCAGTCTTGCTACAGATAAGAGGATTCCAGACGTACCGCAATACATCGAATATCCTCGTTCTCCTTCCTTCTCCCCTCCCTCTTGCACTCCCCCCGCCCCAGGAAATGTTTGTCCTGGGGGAAGAGCATACTTGTGGGGATATTCCAAGCTAGCTAATATAACCTTAGCCATTTGGGGTTTAAAAGAAATTATTTCTAAATGTTTGCTCTGAACTAAATGCAAGTCATTTTTCCTTTCACCTCCCAAATCCATCCCTTTTCTTCTTCCTCCTGCTTCTTCCAATCCTTCTTGCTTTCAAGTTTAGATCCAAAATAGAAACCTGGCCCATGTTAGTGCATATTTAACCTCTTCGCTGCTGCCTCTCACCATTCCACAGCATTTGTGCAACAGAGAGAGCTGTGGGGCATTTTCCTTTGAAGTCCTAATGAAGTCACAGTAGATCCTTGTGCCGGAGCTGCAAGCTGGCTGCCAGGTGAAGTATTCTCATATCTTTTCCATGTGCTCAGCCTGAAAAGAAAAAGAAAAATTGGCTGAAGGCACACAAAACATGTAGTTCCAAGCTGATTTTAATGTGGAATGAGATTGAGAGCTGTATACTCAGAATGAGGTTTAACATCAGTCATCAACTAACAGTGTACCTAAATGCTAAAACTGTTGATACCATGTGCATGAGTTCATTCGTGGCTGGAATGGTGAAGAGAGAGAATATGACACAGAATAAGGAAGAGCTGTATTGGTGGAAACCCCAGTTTCTTTTTAAGCTGGTAGTTGCACTGTATGGGAAGTGACCCAACAAGACAACCTTGTGTAGACAAGGTCCAGTTTTGAGCCCTGGGAGCAACAATAGGCGGAACTAATTCTCAGCTATTTGCATGTATGCTAAGTGCATGTAAAATATTATTGTCCTAATTAGCATATGTTCTAATTTTTGCAGTTGTTCATACTGAAACAACTGGATGAGGAAGGGAACAGACAGGACCAAAAAGATATTCCCAAGCAGAATGAGAATGATGTCAATTGCCTTTGAAAACCCATTTCAGTGCCCCTGGTTCTGCTCTTCCTTTGACAGTAATTAGGATTGTGTGTTGCTCTGTTTCAGTACATCTGATATTTTGGTAAGCACCTACTTTGTTCTTGTAGTTTTTAGGAATGGATTTGCTTTCTAGGATAGGGATTGGAAAAGTAATAAGTGTTTGCAGATCCTGAAAGATGTCTCTTAACCTATAAGTTCCTTCTGTATGGGACCTGGAAAAGAGTAGGTGAAACTCTTCCATAAAGTGGTAGTGGTTTTGGCATTTTAGCCATGCAAATTCTAGGTGATCTGCCAGATTCCTCACAATCTGATGGTCACCTTTTCCAATAGTGTGGTTCAACAAAAGGTATGAAATAAAAATCCGTGTGTTTACTTTTTTAAGACATTATTGCTACTTCTATAAAAGATTTTGGGACAGGATGAGGGCCTTATATCAAAATAGTCCATTCCATCCTGTCTTCTCACAGCTCCTGAACTGCTATTAGATATTTTTAACCACACCCTAAGCATCTTGACATACTTTGCATTGGTGCTTGGGGTGTGCAGGAGCCTCCTGTAGTCTTTTCCTGCATGGTCTTTTGGCTTTGGATTCATTCCACTTCTGTTCCAGCCTTCTTCCTCTTGTGCCATTTCCCTTCTTTCCTTTGTCTTTCAGCTTAGTAAAACACCATCTAACAAAAACCCACCCAAGTAGTTTAAGAAAGCACAGCTTAGAGAAAAATGAACAAGCTAACAACCAAATATCCTTAAAATGAGAAGACTTAAGCAAACCATGATGCTGCTCAGTATGTATTCCATCACTTCTCTCCAGCCCATTGTCCAACTTGTTTACTCAGATCACAACTCTCTTTTGGATAATAAAACTCTTGCTATGCCCATACTTACCAGCAAGGGCACATCATGGCACTTTTTAGGTTGCCATAACGCAACCACGCCTGATGCTTCTTAGAGCAGACCTAGCATCCACCTGGATCATGTGCCTGGGCTGAGGCGCACTGGGGAGCGACAACACAGTCAGCTCCTGGGGTAAGGACTTGAAAGTGCTCCTGGGCCATGCAGCTCTAGATGTCTCCTCTGCTACTCTGTGAGCCCAGAACAATGACATTTTTCTTAATTGTTCTCTCTTGGCCCCTTGGCAATCTTGTCATTTAAAGAAAAAAATGCTTCAAGAACTTATGCCTGGCCATCATCCGCAGGAGAAGCACTGTTCATGAACACTTTTGATTTTTAGCAGCTACATCTGTTCTTTTGGTTTAGTACTAGGGGGAAAAAAAAAAAAAAAAGTCTTTACTTAAACAACAGTTATGCTTGAAAACAACTGCCTTTTCTGGGATAATAAATGGACCGCTCTTTCCAGAAGTGCATTTAAAACATGGTTATGACAGACAGCATTCCCAAAGAGAGTTAATTCAGCATAATTTTGAGTGCTATCTTATAATGAAGCAAGTCTAAGTGGGAAGTAAAGAAGTACCTCCTTTACTGTAAACCCTGTGAGAAGTGGTGAAGCCTCCTGTTCTTTGTGCTAAATGCCTTAGGTCAAAAAAGGCTTAGTATGTACAGGGAGGCATAATTTCTGTTATCCTCCTGTGCTGAATCCTGGCCCTTTTAGCTGTAACAAAAATTCTAAGCCAACCCATACTTTTTGGATTACTTTAAACCCCATCGCAGCGCTTTTCTTAAAGCACTTTATTTTGAATAGGAATAGCTCCATGAAAGGACTCTGATATGGGCTGAAACTAAATCAGTTTCAAGGAAATGCAGCTGGAAGCACACTAATCTAAAAGCTTCCCAGGCAAAGCAGCACAGGCGTCTATTCTGCAGGGTGTCTCCGCCCCTAGCTAAAGTGCACCAGGGCTTTCTGAGATCCATTAACCCTTACGCTGTGGCATTGCTGCACCAGTGATATCAGGAAGGAAAAGGAAAAAAAAAAGGCCAAAAGCTTGTTTTCTTTCAATGTGATCTCTGTAGAGAGGGCAGTTTTCATCTGGTCAGCCTGGTAGAGGATGGAGGGTTTTGTTTCAGCTTTCCCAGGCCTTATGTGTTGAATCGTAAGCAATTCAATCCCTAAGATGCAAGTGAGGGCTGTTTCTGTGAGAGGTCGTTCCTTCGAATCCCAGTAGAGATGACACAGTTCACGTTGCATTTTACAGCAGCTCTCATTCCCACCTACTCTGTACGTGGGGCGCTTGTTCTTGCAAGAGTGCAGCCCGGGCTCACGTGTGTCGGGTCAAGCTGTGACTGAATTTTTAAGAAGTATTTCATCTGTTTACTAAAGGATTAGAAAAACTGTAACTGACACAGTGTAAGTTTTAGTTGGGAGCAAAGCCAGCTAATGGTGTGGGGACTGGGAGAGGGGGAAATGCCAGTAAGTCTATAGAGTAGTTCATCCTCCCCTTCACATAGAAACTTCTCTTTTTAAAAATGCAAGAGGCAAGAGAGGTGACCTCTGTAGATGAATTTGGGCCTAACCAGGCTGTGGAGTGGCAGGGATTTGTTTTGCTTTTCCTATGTTTTTATCACATCTGATTTGTACACCCAAACTTTTCACTTTCTCTTTTTACCACCATCAAACCTGTCACACCCTACAGAGCTATCAAGTCTACTGTCCTCCATAGACTCTTTCAGGATCCAAGCTATTGACATATCCATGCAGAAGGTAGACAAGAGTTTCTTTTTGGTCTTATTAATGTAGGATGTAGGTCTTAGTTAATGTAGGATAGTTTAGTTGCCACAGCTGAGGCACTTCCCTCATCCCAGACCTGTTCCAGCCATCCGAATTTTTTGTTGCTGGAGCAATGATCACTTAATGGGACAAATAAACCTCTACTGCTTCAGTTCATAGCCTGGTATATTAACATTAGCTAGTTCTCTGGGAAGAGTTGTTGTGTTCTCCTTTGAGGAGTTCCCACCAAGAGCAGCTGCCTTGGGCACAGAAGTGGGACAGGCAGATGGGGATGTGCCAGCAAAATCCACCTGCAACAACGAGAGCGAGACTTTGGATGCCACCATAGTCCCTGCAGTTAAGACAGTGCTGACAAAGTATCTTTTAACCTCAGGCCCTTGAAAGTGCACCACTTTTACCCCCGGAAGTCATAGTTTGCACTAATGAGATCACTGAAGTTAATCATTGGTATGATTCAAACTATTTTAAAAGGCACAAAAATCTGTTTTGCCCTAGAGACAGAAAAAGTATAGAAAACAAAAACTGACAAGGTGATTTCACGCTGTGTCAGGTGATGCACTTACATTTACTTCCAGAAGTGTTTGTGTATTGTTTGACTTTTAGATAGAAGAGATAAGCCCATGTTCAGGACGGAACATCCAGGTGCTAATGGACTTGTCCACACAGTGTTATAATTAATAGTTATGCCAAAGATGGCAGTGATGCACACAAAGTTGACTTCAAAACCTACAGCAGTTGCATGATCTGTTTTCAATCTGTTTTTACACTTACAAATTTTCACTTAGATGTCTACAAATGTACCTTTCCATATTCATAAATACAGAAAAAAAATCACTGTTATAAGACATATATGCATGAGTAACAACATACTACATTCTCAAATATCCACTTGTCTGAATTTCTAAATTATTTTCTATATTATAATGCTTTTTGAGTTTTCATTGCATTCTGCAATAAGATTATCAGTCTCTGTTATCTTTTGCAAATGTCTTTCATATGTTTACATAGAAGCATGTAAAGTTTAAAAACAGGTGTGTGTATAATTAGTGCATTGTGAATGGTGTAGTAAGAGCCATGGTAAGCCTGAAAAACCAAAGAAAAATAAATTTCGTTATTGATACCCATCAGGACCTCTTGCTGTTTAGTTAGAGGCAGAAAATCAATATATTTGATGTATAAATGGTTTTCCTTTACTTTTGCAGTGAGATCACATACTCTTATGGTGGAGAAAATTGCAGTCCAAGCTAGAAATGACACTGCAGGTACACTGCCATCAGAGGAATAACCCTGCCCTTCTTCCCAAGTAGCCTTGGGCGTCCATTAGTGGCTATGCAGGCTTGAGATCATATCCCTTGAGAAGGAGCTGCTGGGGAGAGGGTGAGAACTTTGGGAGAGAGGGGAGCATGGATAATCCATGCCGGCAGCACCCCACTGTTAAATTGATGCTAACCCCATGATGAAATCCCACCTTAGATCCCTGCCTAGCCATGGGCATGTTGCTTCGCCTTCAGTTCCACCTCTTTTTGCTTTGGTTCCCCTGTGTTTTAGTTGCTTAAGTTTCTACATAAGTTTTGGAAGAAAAGTCTGTTCCTGTTTACCAAAGTTGTTATATTTTCCCTCTGCATTGCTTAGATGCAGAGAGAAGGAGCATCCAAGTACCTCCTGCTAAGAAACTGGCCTCTGAAACATGTTTTGCTAAGCTTGCCTCAGCCCAGATGCTCCCCCAAGAACGAGCACTGCGGCTTTAAGGCTATCGTCCCAGATCCACATCACACCCACATATTTGTCCTCTCTTTGCACAGCCAGTGCCAAGCAGTGACATCTACTATAGTCTCTGGGACACGCTGGTCTCTGCGGCAGAGGAAAAAGGGGACAAGGGGGAGGGTGACGGCCGGGGGAGAGCACAAATCCCGCTGTGTTCCAGGAGGATGAGTCACTTCCTCGCACCAGCTCTGCGATGCTTTATTTATTGCCGCTCTGCTGATATGAAGCCCAGCTCCCTCATCCCTCGGCGGCGTCCCAGGGCTCGGCCTCCCTGCTGGCTGCCCCATTAATCATGTGGGGCCGTTAGGGAGTGCACACGGAGCGGGAGTCCTGCCCGCCAGTGGCCTTTAGCTGTCTCCAGTTCAATGAAATTACCTTGTGTGAAGACTTGTTTTATGAGAGATTGGTTTATTTGTAACTAAACTACTTCCTCTGTTATTTGATAAGCTCAAATATTTGCTACTGATAGTCGGAGAGTGTCACATTTATTATCCTGTTTCAGGCATTGCTTAACTCCTTTGTATTAGGCTTCTTTAACCCCTTTGAGGAAAGCAGAAAAAAAGCTGCAAAAATCTTATTTCCCTTACTCCTGCTTTTAAAAGCATTAGCATTTATGCTGCAAGAGATGTGTCTTGATTAAATTAAATTAGTTTACAATAATTCTTTATACGTTCTTTACATGAACACAACATTCAGCAGGGCTGACTCACATTATTTGTTAGAAATCCAAAACAAAAGGAAAAGAAAACTAAGCAATGTCTTTTTCTTCCTTCATATGTTGTAACACAACAAGGACTAAATAAATGGCTGCATGTGAACGTGAAGCACCATGGTTTCAAGGATGGGGCACATATATCATTACTAAGTTCTATTTGCTGCCTTGCCCCTGGTGTCTATATCACCTGTGACCCATTCATGCCTTAGTTTATGTTATGTTAATCTTGGCTGAAAAACAGACTTGCTTAGCTTTTTTAAGACATCTGATGTCTTAAAAAAAAAAAAACAACAAAAAAAAAAAACAAACAAAAACAAAAACAAGCCTGCAGCTTTAAGATGTAAGTAATACTTTTATAATAACCTACTTCCATGCATTAAAAAATTTTCCCCAAATTTTTTGAAGGTCAAGGAGTTATTATTAACTATTTGCTTCTGAGGGCTCCAGCCCACATGTATTCCGGTAAGAATACATGCTGTAAGCAGTGCTGCCTTGCCTAATCTGAGTATTTCAGCTCCTATCGGTAACACCACAGATTTCTACATCACTGTCACCCAGAAGGTATGCTCAAATGAGGACAGGACAAGGAAATGAAGAAACAACCACTCTTTGTCTAATAAAGAGAAATAGAAGCTCAAGATTTGGGGTTATGAGGTGCAGAGAGTCTTGAATCCTGTTTCACAGAATCACAGAATGATATGGGGTTGGAAGGAACCTCTGGAGATCACCTAGTCCAACTCTCCTGCCAAAGCAGGTGCACCTAGCAGGTTGCACAGAACTTGTTAGGTGAGTTTTGAATGTCTCCAGAGACAGAGGCTCCACCACCTCTCTGGGCAGCTTGTTGCAGTGTTCTGTCAGCACCACTTGGTGCTTTCATAGCATCCCAGCTTCAAGACCTTGAGATACTTGAGACCTGAGACCAGAGAGAGAATCTATAATCAAAAGCTTGTGCCTGCTGCAGCTGGGGAAGTGTGGTCATGTATTTCTACTGAAAATTAGAGAAGGATCATTATTCATTATTAGAAAATGGTTATTATTTTCTAATGGGTGTGGTATTGCTCCAGGACTGCTCACTTATTTTGCACAGAGAGTCTTCAAGGCATTTTGTGTTGGAACCACCAGACTTTGGGGAAGGGCTTTGGGCTGGGGAAACAGCCCAGGGCTTTCTGTGTGTTTGAACACAGGAACAGCTTGCTGTATTTGTGCTTGTCAGGAGCTGCTGTGAGCCAGTCCAGCTACTCACAATTCGCTACACTAAATCCTATCTGAAATTAATGGGACTGCTCTTAAACAAACAAACAAGCAAACAAACACAAACAAAAAAAAAGGGGGGGGGGGGGAAAAGGCTGTTAACGGACAAGGAAGTGAGATTGTTCAAAAATCTGCCTCATGCAGAAATACGGAAACATGAGTTTTGTGTAAAATATCGATAAAGTAAACTTGGATAAATATAGACCAGTTTCTCATCACAGGTATTATTTATCTGCATATGACTATCTTCCCCCTGAACTTCATTTTCTGAAATCATTCTCGAATATAGGCATGAGTGAGTTTGTAAAAATATTTTTAGAGGTAAATATTCAAGTGGAGCTTTTGATCTTGCTGAAACAGTATAGTCCCTCATAGTTCAGCAAAATTAATTTTATTTCTCTCTAAATGAAAAATGATTGAAGATAAATACATATTCACTGTGTTAGGTAGGAAGTTATGGTTCATTCTTTCTCTGACAGACGTATGGATATATGCAATCACTTTCATGCTTACCATCAGATACAGCAAGCTCACTGCACATGGCTAGGTGTCTGGTGTGAAGGGAAATATTAAGTCTATCTGAAACAATAAAGATACTAATGCTGACTTAAGACTGTGACCTTCCAGAGCCTCCCCAAGGGAGACCAGCCTTTTGCAGGTGGTTAAGTTTATTTCTAACCAAGAGCCTGTTGGTAAGAGTCCAAATTGGCTCTTTCAGCTGAGGTCTGCCCTGGAAGACAGGGACTGAGAACTGAGCCTGCGGAGACTGAAGGTTCATTAAGTGTGTGTTTGTCTTGGACTTTGACATGAAGATGCTGCTATTCCAGATGCAGCTGAACATTTAAGGCTGCGGACTTCTTCGGAGATATAGGAGGAGCAAAGCTTCAGCTGTGATTTCTGTACAACAACAGGAGCTCACAAAGACGGCATTCTCCTTTGACATAAGAGTTTTCTAAAGCAATGCATTTTAAAACCACAATAAGTGCTAATTGCAATTTTAAAAGCAGATAAATGTTTTGGATTTTACCATGTGATCACTAGAATACAGTTAAACCCACATGAGTGAATATTTTTTTTATATAAGTTTAAAGGCACAGACGTATAATAATATAGTGTGAAGACACTAGCATCCATAACAAACTACAATAGTTTCCAAAATATACATGCAAACTGAATGTTGTTCCTCTGTCAAAACATCTACATTCCTGCTTTCTGTACAGCTGTTTCCTTCAGTCAGAACAGCAACTTGGGAATGAGAGTGAGTTTGCAAACCGGCTTTCTTGAAAAAATTAGATTCTCTCAAACAAATTAATCTTTCTTTGATTGCAGAAAAAAACTCCAGTAAGTACCTAATTTTTTCATTCGTATGACCTATTTCTATTGTTGTAATGATTAAAATAATTCTCTACTACATCTTCCAGATACCTTGTATTTTTGGAATTTATTGAATGGGACATGACTTATACCTTCAAAATATGTAAATATACCTTGTTGGGCAGAAAAAATGCCTGTCCAGGCCTGTGTTCATATTGCTAAATCCATTCTCTTCCAAAAAATAAGGTGGGTAAATCCTCATCACCTACTGGGTACAGCCTGAAGTATGCTGTTTGTGCTCATCCTTATGTCTTTGCATTTTTTTCTCCTAAACCACAACTACGACTGAAAAGTTATTCATTTCCTTACTCCTCTGATAATTAGAAACCTTCTGTTTTCTCTTCTTGTCCAGAAATAGTTTATACTAATTTTTGCTTGTGCCACCATTACCTGTTAGCTTTTTAAAAAACCCTTTTCCATCTATGGTGTTTATCTCCTTGCCTATTTCTAAATAACTTTGTCTGGATCTGCACAGGCTTAACCTTTCTTTCAATAATCTGAACAGAGCAAGTTCTTCTAGCTGCATGTGATTCTCAGGGAGAAATGCATTGAACTGATCCTCTGTGTTTGGCAGATCCGTGTCCTTGAAGGCATAAATACCTGTTTTCACTTTTTCCTCTTCATTGCCTCTCTTGCAACTCTTATTTTACAATAAGAAAATAGGATAGGCAATGCTGCAGAGCCTTCTCTGCAAATGCTGGAGACCAACAGCCTATGGCCAAGAAGACACAGTTTAACTTGTTAGACACTCATGTTCAGCAACTGTGCAGAAGCAAGTACTTCGATTTTCTGCAGGAGACAACCACTTGAACTGAAATGTTTTGCTAGCTGAGGCTTGGGTATCTTCAGCTCCTGTTGTTGCACAACTGCAGCTTTGAATTATGAACAAAAGCAATATTTTATGCTGCTGTTACTGGCACCCAGGTTTTTATCACAAGCTTAATCTCTTCCATGGAAGACAATAGGTGACAGGACTTTATTCCTCAGAGATGTATTACAAGTTCTGCTTCCTTTCACCCTGGTAGGGTAATTACTATAGTTTGTTTTCAGGTAGCACTGTCTAGTTCTAAAGCTCTTTCTCTTTTTAGGATGGAGCCTGCTTACACCAGCACTATGTCCAGTCTTTCATGTTTGCAAAATTCAGTTCTTCTATGCTTTCATATAATCAAAATAATTGTGTTTGTCACTAACCCACACAGAAGATTAGTATTGTTAGCAACTGTTAGTCTAGCTGCCATCTGACGCTATCTAAGAAAAGAGAGTTCAGAGTCCACACAATGGCCACGTCTTCTATTGATCTTTATTTCAGCTAAAAATATTTTAAATTGCATTGGGAAAAAAATTCAGCAATCTGATACTACAAGTGTCCTGACAAAACAGAGTCCCAGTCTAAAAGTTCTGTGTGCCACTGAATGCACCGGGAGCCCAAGACAAATATAATAGATCAAATGGAAAGAAAAAGAGCTCATTATGATGCCAGGATGACGAACTCATGATTTCTGCCAGGAATCATGGGGAATCATGGAAGAAAACATGATAAAGTGGGGAAAGAAGGTGCAATTTGACTTGGGAGCTGAAATAAGTAATATCTACATAGAAGAACTCTACATACAGCTTCATAAACAAAGCATCATTGAAGAATACTTAAATGCAGTCACATGAGAGAAAGCAGTAAAATTATAGCAATAGTGAGATCCACATTTTATGCGAGGATGTAAAGGCACAATACTCTAATGGCAATGTAAATCATATATATATATTTAAAGACAACATTTTATCCATGACTCATCCATGGTTTGTTTAAATGGTGGGGTTCTTTTTGTGTGTCTATGAACTGTGGTAAAATGTGAAGAACTTAAACACTGATGTTGGGATTTATTACACATATCACAAGATACTAGAACATGCTTCACCATCCATTTTCCATAGTGGAAATCCTTTTTCTTCCTTTTAACACTGGCTAGGGAATTACTGTTTTCATGTCTTAATATAAGATTTATTGCAGTGTACATACAATGGTTAGAATTGGAAGAGACCTTACAGATCATAGAGTTCCAACCCCCCTGCCATGGGCAGGAGCACCTCCCACTAGACCAGATTGCTCAAAGCCCCATCCAGCCTGGCCTTAAACACTTCCAGGGATGGGGCATCCACAACTTCTCTGGGAAACCTGTTCCAGTGCCTCACCACCCTCACAGGAAAGAATTTTTTCCTAATATCCAATCTAAATCTCCCCTGTTCCAGTTTAAAACCATTACCCCTTGTCCTATCGCTACACTTCCTGGCAAAGAGTCCCTCTCCTGCTCTCCTGCAGGCTCCCTTGAGATACTGGAAGGCTGCTATAAGGTCTCCCCAGAGACTTCTCTTCTCCAGACTGAACAGCCCCAGCTCTCTCAGCCATTTTCATAAAAGAGAAGCTCCATCCCTCTAATCATCTTTGTGGCCCTCTGCTGGACCCATTCCAACAGTTCCATGTCCTTTCTATGTTGAGGACTTAGATGTTGACACAGTTTTTTACAATGTCAGTACTGTAATGAAATTCATTCCATCTTGATCATTGTAAAATTACGTATGGATACACAGTTTCTAGACCAATATCTTGGTGCTGAAAATTATACATTAATTAATCTGCCAGTAGCTTGAGGGAAAAAAAAAATCATCAGTTCTGGTAGAGCTAGCTTCTTCTTCCATTGGAGTCAGTGGGAATTTTGCCATTGACTTAAGTGGAAGTAGGATCAGGCCCTTAATGCTGTGTATTTATTTTCTTTGGGCCAAAAGACACACAGACACAGAGAAGAGACTGTTCAATGGTTGCAGTTTTATTCAGTGAGCTTGCTGCTTGCTGGCAGTATGGCACTTCTAACAGAGCAAAATATTACAGCATTAGGGATTGCTTTTGGCAGTATACATATTATAGCATGAGTCAAAACAGTTATGGTTATGTTTTCAAAGATGTAATGAAATTTTAGCTGTTAGACTGAGAAGCCTGTTTGGAAACGTTAGATTGAAAGTCTGGATGAGTCTTCTTAGGAAGTGGCTAGTTCTTAATTATTTATTTTTATTATTATTATTTATTAATTAAACCTGCCTGGGTGACAGACAGGAAGGTGCATCTTGAGCCCTGGACATCCTGTGTGACCTTGAGCAAATCATTTAATATCTCTGTATTGCTGTGCTCTGTGTGTAAAACATGGACAACAATTCTTCCTTTCTTCTATCCCCAGCTCTGCCTGCTTAGTCTGTAAGCCCCTCAGGGAACAGACTGTCACTTACTGCGTGTGCCCTTACTCCCAGATCAGGGCTTTGGCTTTGGCTACGACCAGAATCTTTAAAATAACAAAATGATACTTCTCCTTTCAAGGAAATGCTTCTTTTTACATGCATATATTGAGCTTTAAACTGATAATTTTTCCTTTGGGTGAATCTGTTGATGTTTGACTGAATTACCCATCTACCACAAGAGTCTGCAGGGCTACAAGCCTCTGACTTGTCTTTTCATGGCTTGTGCTTTCTGCTCTAACCTCTCATCTACCTGGACAGGGTTGTTGTCAACTTCAATTACCCTCAGGTAATGATTGCTCTGCATTTATAAGTGAACTGAGTATGTGAAGTAACTAACATATCTAGAACATTTGAGATCCGTTTTACATGTGTGAACTGAATTACACGTGTCCAGGGAGATTGGTTTGCGCTGGACATTGGAGGGACCGTAAGTTTACATGTCAACAGCAAGGTGCATACCACAGGGATCTGACACTGCACCACCCTCGGTACTCAGGCACTGTTAATTTATGGAGAAGTGTGAATCCAGTGTGTCCAGGATGCATTGAATTTCCTGTGTCTGCATAACTCAGCTGTGTTTGAGCAGTAAGCCAGAGGCTGGTAACTGTCAAGCTTATAAAAGTGTTTGACAGTTCTAAATCTGATCTCTGATGTACCTTCACACTTCACTTCATATATGTATATGAAACACCTTAGTAAAATCAGTGAGGCATACTCATGCATAAAGTTTCACTTGTAGCTTGAGGTCAATAGGAGCTCGTGGGTGTGTTAGATTTGCTCTGAAAATGCTTCTGGGATAAACTCTCTAAGTGTTTTTAGGAAGGAGAAGGTGTCTTTTTCTCTGGCTCCTAAGCTGGGATCCTGACAAGACAGGTGGTGATTTACTTTGCCGTGCCAGGAGTGGTGGTGTTCTGGGTATATGCTAAGGCACAGTTCTGCCTGCCAAAGGAAGTAGTATGCAAATTTAAAATTCACTTGTTGAATGGCAGCATTTCCACAACTTAGGCAGTTCGATTTCACTTTAGCATTTCTGGAACCCAGTTTGGTTTTTTGGATGTGGCCCTAAATAATTTCTTCAAACATAGGTGTAGGGAAGAGAGTTGGATCTAGTGTCACTGAAAGAAAAATCCAGTTGCTACTAGAGCCTTTTGGGAATATTGAGGTCATAGTTGGATATGCTTTGGTTCATAGAAGAATGCAACAGTCATTTTTATTACCCCCTCCATATCTCATGCTGTTACATCTGTTGGCAGAACTGGAAGGTCCCATTGTTTATTCCCAGGTCACTCAACTCATTAATATAGAAAATGAGAATCTTTTTTTTTAGGAGTCCATCTGCCTATGAACCAGGCATCACAGTCCTTAGGTCAGATGCCAGCTGGGGATAATGGAGAGAGCTCATACAGGTTCCAATTCAACCCAGGAGATTGGTACCAGAAAGAGAGGCAGCACAATATCCACAGGCTGCAGCACAATGGTTTCATTGATGTCTTTGAGCACTGTTCCTTCCATGGATTACTGACTTGATCTGGTGCAAAAGCCAATTTGCTTAATGTATTTCATAGGAAGAACAGAACCAGCCTTTCTTGGGGGAGAAAAAAAAATCAATTCTTCCTATCTTTGGTGTTTTTCTTATCACTGCATACATGCCAAGTGTGGACAGGAGGAACACCATTGACATACATGGCACAGATAATGTTAAACGGAATGGTACCTGTGCTCAGAGATATTTCTACTTGCTGTAAATTATTTCAGAGGGCTGAGAACAGCTTTGATAGTGCAAATACTGCTTATGTTCTGTGGTGCTGCTGTGTCTTGTGGCCATGGATGTACATACATACATCTGAGCTCAGTACCATATATACCAGTTGCCAACATTTCCAGTGTCCCCAAAACTATAAAAAATATAGGAAGAAAAGAATAATGTTGGTGGTGAGAAAATAACAGTTCTTCAACCCCAGTAACACATCATTAAATCTTCATATGTCTTTGTTTCCTCATGGAGACCTTCTACTGTCAAAATCCAGAGCTCGTAGGCTTAGAATGGATGTCTGTATGAAGTGATTTTCCGTTGCATATGTCATGAACAGAAATGTGTTTATTCATTCATTTTACACATAAAACAGTGTATATAATATACAGTATTTTATTTTCTTAAAGAAGCACTAAACATCTCCTAGCATTAGATTATTCCCTAGGGCACAAAGTTGTTATTGTCACTTAGTGTGTCACGTAACACAAGCTTAGAACTTTTTTCTCCTCTTTCGGGAGTTACAGTTCGTGTTGCCTTTTCTAACAAAATAGATTTCGTAACCTTTAGCCCTAGTCTTTGAGGTTGTCAGCTTTGTCAGAAAACAAGGTTTGTACTTCAAGTTGTGATAAGTACTGAGCTTTCATAGAATCGCTTGCAAAATCTATGTCAGAAATATTCTTCTCTCAGTGAGTGCTAGAAGGCAAGTTACCAGGCACACTGTAAAGAGAAATTAAGTGCCCCATGCTGAGACCCCATGTGTGACTGACTGTGTGATCACTAGTACAGAAATTCACCAAAGTCACCTGATATTCCGTTTAGTCTGTAATCATTACCAATACTTGGCAGGAGTCAAGGCGAGCCGCCTTCATTTATTCTAGTCAACCTCACTAACAGTGCAGTCATTGTGCATCACCAAAATTTTACAAGTAGCATAGCTGCCACTCTTTCGGTGTCTTTCCTAGAGTGGAAAGTATGTTGCTGTAAAGTACTTTACACTAAGCTCATTTTCCCTGTCCTTATTTTATTCTTCAGTATTCAACAATATGTCTGTATTCCTAAATAATTCTTTTCACTCCACAATGCTTGCACCTTTCAGACATTTGTATACTTATGTCTCCATGTTTAAGAGTCCTGGCCCTACAGGCAAGATTTTCTGGTTTTGCTACAGAAATTCAGTGAAGCAAAACCTGGCAGCTTTGCGCAGATCTGTACATGTACAGTACTGTAGCTCTTCTGTAGTGCAACTGTAGGTTCTACCTCATACAATATCATAGCTTTCACAGTAACTTTCATTGCTTTTGGCATATTCATATTGGATATTCTTCACAAACTATTTATCTAACCTACCAAGGAATACTTTGTGTAACAAACTACATTTTAGGCTGCATTTCTTCCTATAAATATGTCAAATATGCTGCTTGTTTCTTTTTTACATACTTGCCCTCTATAAAATCATTAAATAAATTATGGTTATCAGCTTTCCTGGATTGTTTTTATTATCTTTAGAGATAAAACTTAGAGGGGAAGAAGGAAAAAGCCTTCTTTTATTCCAATAAAATATTTCACCAAATTGCATTTAAACACTCACTTGCAAAAAAGCCCCGTTTCTGGAAGGAAGCTCCCAGAAAGCGTTGGAGAGCTTCAGAGCCCTACAACCCACTCGTCTCAGTACGCATGGTTTTCAGTGTTCATTTCCATTTTTCATGACACGCTGGGTGTCTGTCAGCTCTGGACAAGATGGAACTCTCAAATGTTCACCCGTATCATGGTGTTAGTGTGGGCGTGTTTCAGCTGTGACAGGCTAACTACCTACAAAAGTTTTTATAGACACTGGTAGGAAATATGGGTCTAGATTTATTTCTGACACTGTGCAAGAAATGCTTTACCCAGTCATCATGTGGAACTCTCTTTCCATTGTTGTTTTTTTTTTTTTAATGCAGACAAGACTGTTCTTCCCTATGAAAAAAAAAAACAACAAAAAACAAAAAACAAACAAACAAACAAAAACTATTCACAAAGGCTTATCACATGGGATAAATCCTTCCCTGATGCCAGATACCTCTTTCTTAATAGCAGCAATATCCTTTGGCGCTCTTCCTGGATTGCAAAACACAGCTCTGAGTTGTACTGTTTCCTAGGAACCCATGAATCTTTTTGTAGTAAATTTCAGCCAAATTTACCAAAACCAGACTGACAGATGGCCCTCCCCCACAAAAAAAAATGACAGGAGAGAAGAAGACATGAGGATATTTATGAGTTTAGGATGAGCTAAACTACTTTAATGAAGTGTTAATACTTAAACTAAAAAAAAAAAAAGGAAGAAAATAATGAAGTAGATACAATATATATAAAACCATATCAAGCTCCCAAGATGATGATCATGTCCCTATCAGGCATCAGGAAAAGTCCCAGACTGAACGCTATGTTTTTCCACTTCCAACCCTCTCCCTCTAACAGGGCAAATAATGGAATTACCTGACTTTAGTTGTTATGGCAACAAGTATACGCAAGGGCCTCTCTGCACACCATTCCTTGGTATAGTCAGGTCTTATCACTGTGAGAGTGAACAGTTTTCTGAACAATGTGCTGTTAATTTCAGAGTTCAGTTAGTTAGAAGAGGCTGAGTTAAAAAAGTAAAATTCCTGAACGGAAAATTGTTTTTGTTTTACCTCAAACCAGGAAACTTCAACTCTCTGAGACTGCAGTGAGACTCCCAAATCAGCAGATAATTCAGCAGACATGGTACATTGGGTCTTACAAGCACCAGACGGTGTGGTTGCACCAGATGAGCCACAGAGAGACTGGTTTCACTTGTACATGCCAATTGGTGTACAAGTTACTTGAACATTACTGAACTACATCTCCACCTTTTCCAGGTCTGGAACGAACCCAGGTGAACCCAGAGTTGCACCTATGTACTTTTGGTGGATCTAGACTTTACAGAACAAATGCAGCATTTTTGGTAATCATGAGTGTATGTTCATGAAAATAAAAACGCACAGCTGCCATCTTTCCAATTACTCTGTCCAGTTCCCATTACTCTGTGATACTTAGCCCAAATTTGTTTTAATAAAGCATATGTGGAAGATCATTGTTGTTCAGTGAAGGGCTAAAGACACAGATATGAATTTGATTTTAAATTGGATATAACTGCTGAACTTCATAAGGAGCTGTGAGAGGCAGGGTTCATTACCTCTCTTCAGATACCTAGTCCCACATTCATCCCATTTATATACATGCAGGCAGCAAGATTAACAGTGCAATTGCTTCCTTCTTAAATAGAAATCAAACCCCCAAGACAGTGATGTACATTTCATATTGAGTTACACCTGAAATAATTTCTACTAACTATTTATGTCTCCCAGGGCAAGTGTGATCCTAAATTAGGTACCTGAATTTTATGATGACTTTTTATCATAATAAACTGTATGATGACTTTGCATCATAATAAACAGTAAAGATGTTTTAAGATTTTTCAGAGTAAGCAAGGTATGCTACCAGTCAAAATGTCAATCAGTTAGTGCTTTATTTAAAAACAGAAACCAACATCAGATTATCTATAATGTGGAGATTTTATATCACACTTTTTTTCAAATATCCAAATCACATCAAGCTCATTGCTTCCTTAAAACATATCATTTGAAGATATTTTGATCGATGCACCTTGTGTGATCTCCTATTTTAAAGATTTAATAACTTAACCTTCCTTAACTATCGAAATCCTTCTTATTCCTCAGTATAACAAAGAAACAATTCTCCTAACCTATGACTCACCTCAGCTGTAACTCAGGTGGTACGCAGATTATACTAGGTGTCTCTTTGAAGTCTATAAACTTGAATATCAAATATCTCAAAAGAGAATTATTATAACCTCCTTTTTTTAAAAAAAAAAAAAAACAAGGAGGAAAATAAACTCACTTGCCATGTGTCCATTAAAAAACAAAACCAAAACCAAAATTTATGTCAGAAAAAAAGTTTTGAAGAGTCTGATGCTAAGAAAGGCTCTACATAGAAATCTGCAAATGTAATTAGATCAACAAATGTTTATACTCCATTTACTTTTAATACGAAGACTCCGGTGTTAACACCTCTGGCATACTAAGCCAATTTGCACCCTTTGCAATCTAATGCTTCATCAAGTTTGTATTAAATGGAAGTAAGTGTAGCATTTGTCTCCTTAGAAACTGTCAGAATTAATTAAGTCTAGACCAGTATGCTGTCTTAAGCTGTCTTATTCTCAAATGAATGTGGAAGACACTCTACCACAGATAGTTATGGAGAAACTTGCCTGTAGAGATAAGATATTCTGAAACATCCGATGTAGCAAGGATGTCTTATGCTTTTTAATAGGACAATTTATATCCTATTTAAATTGCATATTATCAGGTGATTTTCTGCCCAGTCCCTTTATGGGTGTTGCTGAGCTCTTGCTCTCCACAATATCTTGTGCCAGTAAAGATCACAGCCTAATTAAGCACCATTTGAAAAGGAATTTCCTTCTCTTACTTTTTGTTTTTCATTTAATGATCACTTGCTCTTCTGCTATTAAAAAGAATGAAAAGAAGTAGTTAATATAATTTCACTCTAAAGTTTATTTATATACTTTTATCATATCACTACTCTTTGCCATATCTGTATTCCTACTCTGAAGTTAATTATTTCAGTCTTTTCACAGGCTCTGCTTTTCTGTCGATGATTCTGATGATACATTTTGGCTTTTCTGGATTATGAAAACTCACCTTCATTTTAAATAATTAGTTTTTACCCGTGAATGTCTGAGCTAGATTAAATTATTACTTCATTTCATTTTAATTTTTACAAGAGAAGAGTAACAAAAATGTTGCCTGCTACTTCGAATAACAGGGAAGAGCTAGGCTTCTGTAGAAAATATACAGCATTCAGGGGTTCTTTTTTTTTTTGGTCAAAAGCATAAATATAGTAACTGTCACATTTGAAACTTTGATACTTGCTGTGGAATTTTTAGGTAACCACGTCAAATAAGAATTACACGTGCAGTGCTGTCTCTTCAGAAGTTCATGAGGTTTTTGGGATGCATCAGACTCTCTTTCATTTTTGAGTACCTAAGCAGATATGAATCAAGTTTTAAAGTAAATCAAATATTTGTTTTTATTGAGTTTATGAATCTATCTCTTACTTTGATCTTCACATTTCATTATTCAATTATACAGTCCAATGCACTTCCAAGGAATGTGGAAGGATTGTCCAAGGAATCCCAAAGCTTTGTTGCTGTGTGAAGCTGGTTCCTGCTGCAGGCAGTGTGTGCACACTCACACACATGTGCTCGGATGCAGTTTTGTGGCATAATACTATTGTGTGATGCAGGAACAACACTGCTGCGAAGCACTGGAGTTTTCAGCCACAACACACTGACTCTGTGCACCCACCTTTGGGGTACTCTTTATTTGTGACGAATATTTACACTAAGAACTCAAACATTTTCATTTCCTGCTGGACTAAGAGAACTGGCTGTTACTGTGGTTTGAGGCTGTTTTCAACTTTTTTGTCTAGTATAAAATTTCCTTTTTCCACATCAGTGTGGCTCTCATTTTCAAATTAAGTCATACTTTCCTTTTTGTAAATAACAAGAAGAAAATGATAATGAAGTGGAAAACGGGAAAAAAAGCATTGCTCATCCTGTCATTTTTCCATCCTGTGGAAGCACACTTTACTTGGTATATTTAATAACTGTGCTCTTCATCCTGGCTTCCAGGATGAATCCTGGCTTCCAGGATGAATTGCTGCATGGTGCTGCAGCAGTTTTGTCAGAGAGATGAGGACCCCAGAGGCCTCATAGCTTCACAGAGGACATCCTCACCTAGTTGAAATCATTTTTATGGCTTTCCTGGAGGCATATACAGGTAACAGCTAGGAAACTGAATTTTTTGTTATGGTTGGTCTGACTTACAGCACGTAGGCATGTTGGCAATGGGAAAGCCTCTACTACCACTTGCATGTGTTCAACCCTTAATGTTTTACTGGTGCTCAGGTTCAACAGCTTGATGCATGAATGTGGGCTTTTTCTCCTTTAGTATGCAAAAATGTCAACTGTGGGTCAGAGTTTTGGTAAATGCATCCTACTTCTTACTTCTTGGGATTTTTCTCAGGAAGAGATGCACCTGGAGCCATAGCTCTGCAAGATGATACAGCACCTTCTTACTGGGACCTTCATGTGTTGAGGGAAACGTGGAAAGGCTTAAGAGAACTTCCATCACAATGGTATGATTGGATTGTCTGTAACTGCAGGGGCACAGTGTAATTAGGCTGGAAAGAGTTGAAATTGCTTCATCCAGACTCCCTTTTATATCTATTTTCTTTGCCTCCACCCGCCTTTTTCTGGGGTTTGTTTTTCTTGTTTCTTATGGCTAACTTTCCCATTCTGTGTTGGATTTCAGCCAAAGCATGTTTTTATAGGCTGGGAAGAACTTTTCCCATATTGCAGACTGGCACCTAGTGGGTGCATGTTAGTTGCCATCGTAAGAGCACACAGGAAGCTTGGCTAGAGAGGGCTATGATAACTTTATCAGAAATTCCTTATTACAATCATATATTTAATGTTCATAAGAAGCTAAATGAGGTAGTTATAGTTAATGATGTTTCCTGTCCCACATAAACATTTTGTCTCCCTTTATGTATAATAACTGTGTTTTTAATTTTTGTTTTAAATTGCTTTCTGACAGTTCTTGGCTATCAACTTTTATTTCATTTAATTATTTCAAAATTACAGCTGTCCATTTATTTCATCACTGTATGGCTTATGTTCCTGAAGCCAGTAGTATACTGTTCCAGAAACCTCCTATTAAAGGTTATATCACCTCCTATAAAGATGCTCTTAAAATCTTGGCTTTCTGATAGCCTTTTGGAAGGCCTTTCATAAGGCCTCTCATATTTCTACCAAAACTGAATCTGTCACCTTGGCTTGCTGGGTTCCTCTTGACTTTTAATGAGCTAGAGCTTTTGTCCTATTGCTAAAACCCCAAAGAGAAGTGCAAGTGGACTGCTTTGTATTCCATCACCATCCTTTGACCCTTTGGATTTAAGCAACCCTGTGACAAGTTAAAATTTCCAAATAGCCAAGCTCATAAGGTCATCAGCACACAAAAAACTGTCTGCGTTGTCAAAATGTTCACCATATACGGGAGTATCAGTAAAAGCATTCTGTCTTATGCTGTTCCTCCATTGTAGAAGGAGACATTTCAAAAAGTTTTAAAAATACTTTGACATCTTTAGACATTTATTGATGTTTCTGTTGTTGCCTCTGGTTCTCTGTCCCAGGTTAAAAGAAGACATGAAGAAAAGCTATGAAACGAGACGCATGGGTTGGACACATGAAAGCCATTGAAAGCATTTTGTTTTAGCAATGATAGCATTAAAACTATCGAAATTTCCGGTGTCTACTCAGTAGATTTTTCCATTGTCTATACACTGGGATATTTTTTTTAATGCTGCTATAAAAGATATGGATACAAAATTCTCAAAAGTGATATCTTTGTTTTGTAAGGAACTAAATTGTGTGAGCAATAAGCTACAATGTTTTCAACTCAGATTTGCACAACTTGATGTACATTTATAACTAGCAGGTTCTGTAATAATTCTGCTGTTGTTTTCCGTAACAGTTTTATGTCACTAAGATCATTAACTTTATAACATGAATTCTGTATGTTGAAAATGTTGGCAGAAAACACACTAGCTTAAATCTGATAGAAAAAAATGTGATGCAGTTAATCTATAGACTTTTTTTACTTTCATCTTCTGCACAGAAGTCCAATAGGCCTCAAGAGTGATTTTGCCAGACACCATTTTTATTGCAATTCATACTGCAGTTCCAGGGAACTAGTACGTATTTCTAGGAATTACTCATTGCAGGTTTCAAAGAAATTTTTTTAAAAAAAAAAAAACCTCGAAGGATTTGGGTATTGATTCTAAAAAAAAAAAAAAAAAAAAAAAGCATGAGGATATTAGATATAATTAATGTACTGTTTTCGACAGCTGGTAATTTATATACTGGTGAAAAACTTCAACCCACCACAGCATCCTTCACTGTACAAATGATTTTGTGGTCCTACATAGTACCTTGTCTAAGGAAAGGTTTTGACTGTTTCCCAGGTGTAAATCTTAATGATGGAAACTGTCAGTACTCCTTACTTCTACCATTTATGTGGAAGAGCTCGTAAAAAAATTGGCCACATTTGCACCCTGGATATTGCTTGTGATCTTTACGCACATGGATTCATACACTGCTAGTAGTATCGGTGTGTTAAATCAGGTGAAAAGGATGTCATGGGCTTTCAAGTATTCTCCTGCCAAAGTCAGTGTGTAGAAGAACTGAGGAAAATATCTGGTACAATGGTAATGTAGTCTGACTCACTGATGAACTCATCGCCTTCTTTTTCAGACCCTTGGGGTGGGAAGTGGACAAACTTCCATGGACCTTCTGCCTAAGAAGGGCTTTTTGAACACTGTCCAAGGTAATGTTTGATCTGTTCTGAGCTATAAAGATGTGCCTGCCTTCACCATGGTCTCTTATCTCCTTTTCTCCTTTGCCTACATATAAAATAGAGCTTTCCACAAACATGCAGGAGATAGAGCTGTACAGAAGTCTGCACATGATTTTTGCTTCTGTTCTGGGATAAAAAGTCAGATGCCGACATTTTTTCTTGGCTTTTTAAAAAAGCTATTTTTCTTCTGTATTTCTATTTGTTTCTAGACAGATCAACTTTATACTGTACCAATAATTCAAACAGCACAGGTTTTGAGAAACTGGAAAGACTTTGCATGATATTAGGTCCATCTGTAAGTGGAAAATACATCGGTTTGTACTTTTCCAATGAATCACTTTTCATAAGTAAAAAAGAAAAAAAAAATGTGCAAAGCGCAGATTTTGAGGTTTCTGAAACTCGCTGTGAAAATTTTGCACAGCCCTGTGTAATAGTAACTTTAACTTGACACAGCCCAGTTGTTCTGGTTCTTTATTTCAGGCTTCTTTATTACATGCACCTGTTTCAACTAACTCGTAGCTGTTTCTGAAACTCCTGATTGGCCTGCAGCCAGGAAGCACTGTGTGTTCCCACAGTTAATATGATCTAGGTCTTTAGAGGGTTCATGGGGATGTGTGTAATATGAAAGTCCAGACAGATAAAAGCTTTCCCCTTACTTCTGCTCAACAATAGGTTTGCCTGTTTACTTCTTCTGGTCTCACTACCAAAAATTTGGGAGAAGAGGTTGTTCTTTTAAAGCGTCTCCTACATAGGCTGCGCTTCAAGTTCACAACGAGTTCAGGGGAGTTTTGCACGGTTTTGGATTTCATTACGACCAGTTCATGCAACTCTGGACTAATCCTGTCTGTCCAGTTCCATAGTAAAAAATGTGGGCCTCTAATGACATCAACAAATAAAAATAAGCAGCTAATTTAACAATAAGTACATTATGTGGTAAATGTGGAGATGCATTTTCTGTTTGTGCTTTCATGTTGGTCCTGGGTAAGATTAGGTAAAGAAAAGCTTTTAGTAAGAAAATATGATATGGTCACCTTATTTCTGGAAAAATGAGCCTTTGTGTGAGAGTGCTCTGGGGCTGTAAAGTGAGCAATATGGTAACAAGCTCTCTGGAGAAGTGTTTGCCCATTAAGTTCCAAGGGACTAATTGTCCACAACTGGTTACCGTATTTTTGTTTGCAATAGCCATGTGCAAAAATGTGCCTCCTTCTCTAGCAGCAACCCACAATTTCAGTATCTCCTCAAAATCTAGAAAGGGGACAAACTGGTGTTAAATTAATTATTAAACTCTTTCACACAATTTAATTTTTAAAAGAAAACCATTAAGAATCTTTTTTTCACCACTTCCTAGAACTATTTTTTTTTCCAAAGGGCACAAAGGTCATATATTTTCATGAGTCTCAGGAATATTTTTCAGAAAAATCATCCCATTAGAAAGCAGCTGCTCACAATTCACATGATTTTTTTAGAGAATTTGCTCTTTGATATCTATGGAGATATCAATCAAGAGGAGCAGACAGACTTTAACTGCAGGCATGAAGGGAAGCACTTAACAGGGTATTTTTCCATTCTGCAGCACTGTGGTTGCATGAAAGCAAAATGTGATACTTGGTGAGATCAGAAAATCAGAACCTGAATCAATAATACTGCAGTTGTTTTGTGGAGGGTCGGTTTAAAGAAACAGCAGCAAAATGGAATTTGATGAAGTTAAAGGAGAAACACTGCATATTAGTTATGACGAAAGTTTATTTTAATGTTACTAAGCATTTAGTAATCATTTGGGAGAAAAACATAGATTCTCTATAAATGTGAATGCCAACACATTGCTTAATGCTATAAACCAATTAGGAAAAGGAGTAAATTTCTCTGATGTCTGTAAAATAAATTTGCTTACTGATTTGTACAAGGAACGAGGTATGTACACAGTCAAAAAGAAAGAGGGGTGGGCAGAGGGAGAGAGCAAAAATTTATAGAAGTGAAATTCAATTTTATTTTTGCATTAAAAGACATTATATATTTCCTTGACCAGCTCTATGCAGAAATCAGGCTAATGGGAAAGGAAAGAGCTTCATTTTGAACTGCATAAGCAACCAACCTGAGATAAGTCTGCCCACAATGCTGGAAAGATCTCATTCATTCAAGATACAAATGGCCTTTGACAGGAGAAGCCAGGTGCCTTCTCCAGCAATCTGTCCCACTCCTTACTGTAGATTACCCTCTGCTAGCCAAGATGGTGGAACAGAGTTAGCTTTACATCCCGTTCTGATCATAGTTTACAATATTTTAAATTGGAAGGTGAGTTTTATATGCTAAAAGTCTGAGAAGTGGAGGGATTGTGGTGTCCCATTTTGCCAGCTCTGGCTGCAGATGACCAATACCAAACAGCTTCAGAGCAGATCATCTTTTCAGTGAGTCACTGCTGTTGGAGGATTGGTTAGACCAGCCAAACCAGCCAGAGGACTACTACTGGTGGTCAGTGGTTTCTGCCCAAGATTTGCTGAGATTCTGGGACCTTAACCTCTGTTTCAGTCTGCGGGCAGGACCGTGTGCAGAGGGCAGAATTTTCTGTCCCATCCCCCTCAGCTGTCTTTCTACCCATGCAGTCGTTTCTCATGTTGTTACTTTCTGCCTTACCTAGTTGAAATAATCTCTCCTCCAATGGACTTCATGTCTATTTAGTTGCAGTATTGCCCCACTCTTCTCCTCACTCACCTATCCCTTTTCTCTTTTTTCTTTTTCTCCCCAAGTCATTTTCATTTTTCTCCAACCAGAGCTTCTTTTGTCAGCACGTCCTGGTTCTCATATGCCTTTGAGGATCTTGTGACAACTCTGGCTCTTATTTTTCTCCCTTTCCTTCTGAGTGCCCATGTCTCCATGGACCTTTGCATTGTCAACCTCAGTGTCATCATCTCCCCTCTATCTTTGTCACACCTTTCACACAGTCAGTCCCAGAACTTCTTAAAGCCATTTTCTATATTTAGATCTTATTTTTTTATCACTACCTTATCTGATCACTAGGTCTGAATAACCACATTTATTTCCCCAGCTTCCAAATCTAATCTCTGCTCAACCAGCCTGTTTTCACCACCAATGATACATCTTCCCATCTGCTTCTGCATCATTTTTTGTAAGATCTATCTAAATTTTAAGTATTCTTCTACCTACACATTGTTTGTGCATCAGCAAAGGAGACTTTTTCCTTTTGTCCTTATTGTCCTGAAATAGCCAAAATTAGCTATTTCAGGGAGATACAGATTCATCCTAGAAGTCCTGAACTAAAGACTGGATATTCTGACAGTCTTCTTGGATCCTTCAGGAACAGAAAGAATGAAGCAATAGATTGTTGCTCTGAGGACCTGAAAAGTACACTGTTCACTCAATACCAGCAGCTGTGTGAAGATGAGATATGATTATTCTATCTGTTGAATTCAGGCTGTATCTAAAAAGCAAGTGTTCTCCCACATGATTGCATTTTGGATAGGTCCAGGTTTTAGCAATTTGTTTCAATCCACAGCTATTTCAGATCTCCCCAAACTAGAAAGAAAAAAAAAATTGACCTTGAAAAATTGTATCTTTTTATATTTTTAGTAGCAGATTATATGCCACTGTACTTTGGCAGACAAGAGGACAAACTACATCCTAGGGTGCATCAAACACAGCATAAACAGCTGGTCAAAAGAGATGATTATCCTACTGCATTCAGTATTGGTATAACTCAAGTGCTTTGTGCAGTTCAGGGCCCCACAATTTAAAAAGGATGTTCAGATCCTTGGAATTCATCCAGAGTGGACTGGTGAAAGGGTTGGAAAGATGTCCTGTGAGGAGTTGCTCAGGACTATGGGTTTGTCTGGTTTGGAGGTAGGGAGGCTGAGGAGCAACCTCATTGAGTAGAGAAAGTGGAGAGGGAGACACTGATCTCTTCTCTCTGGGATTCAGTGATAGGACACATGGGAATAATTCAAAGTTGCACCAGAGGAGGGTCAAATTTGGCATTAAGAAACATTTCTTTAATAGGAGGGTGGTCAAACACTCAAACAGTCTTTGTAGAGGGGTTGTTGATGCCCCAAGCCTGTCAGTGTTTAAAAGGCATTTGGACAATGCTCTTGATACTATGATTTAACTTTTGGTCAGTCCTAAAGCGGTCAGGCAGTTGGACTAGGTAATCGGTGTATGTCACTTCCAACTGAAATGTTCTATTCTATTCTATTTCCAAAACAAAATGACACCAACAAAATCCCAAACTAGCAAAATAGCAAGTTAATCCTTTAGAACACACACTTAACATGCATATACCTTTTGAACACTGGGTTTTTTTTTCAGCAGGAAGAGATGCAATGAAGCAGATTCATGAAGAGTCTTTAATATGTGATATCAACAGATTACTGAAGGATGACTAAACTACAAACTCTGATCCTTCTACATATGAAAGATGTAGTTGTTTGGTTTTGAGTTTTTTGAGGGTTTTTTGTTGTTTTGTTTTTTTTTAATCTGTGGTTTGCAAATATCTGAGATGTAGATTTTAATTTTCTGAAAGTCTGACTGTATTTATTGTAAATTTCTTTTTCACTAAAAATATACTGGCTTTTACCATTGCTCTTCACTTTTTTGTTGCACTGGGTGGGGCAGATTGTCAGAGTAGGTCAATCCTGCTCATAGATGAAGATTAGATCCATTCCAGGTCCTGACATGGACAGATATGAGCAGGGAAGCAATACTGAAATTTAAAAAGAAAAAAAATAAATTGGCTACTGTTAACTATTTCTGAAATTCTCACAGGGACACCAACTTTAAGTTTCTGGAAACTTCTGGATTAAATTGGGGTATTCTTGACTATTTTAACCACTCTAGATAATTAAAGTTTTCTCTGTAGCAGTAATTGTTCCTGTCCTACCTTTGCTGCTCATAAAAAGAGAGTGGTGTGCCTAAATTTTTTTTTAGTTTTTTTCTTTCCTGAAAAGGACTGAATATCAAAGTTAGAGTTTATAGTTTACAGAGTTTATAAAAAGCTAGCAATTCTCTTTTTTTTTTTCCACATCACTGTAGGACTTTTATTCCACCTTTATGCAAAATGGTTTAACAATAATGGCAGCTCAAACATTAAGAGTCTCTTTATCACTTAGATGCTCATATTTAGGATCATCCTTAAAAACTTATCTGTGCTTTCCTGTGTATTTTAGGAGTGGGTCTTTTGCATGGGATGCTGAAAGAATGCAAGTAACTGTAGGTTCTTTTTTTCTCAGTATTTGAGAGCCACATCTATTTGTTTGCTTGCTTGCTTACTTGTCATCTTCTAATGGATTCTTCAGAAAAATACTTTAAAACTCAGTATTAGGAAGCTTCATACAGAAAGGAGATGTGGATATTACTCATTTGCATTTAGCCAAAAGCTACTGGATATGGTTACCTCAGTGCTTATACACAACTGCATGTCTCCAAAAACAAGTCACAGTGTTGAATACAGTGGTGTTGAGTCTGGTGCCTAAATATTTCTCCCTGTTCCTACATCAGTGGTGTATCTGGACCTGTAAGAGTTAAGGATTCAGAATTAAAAATCAATAAAAGATTAAGAATTAATCTACGTTCCATCCATATGAAGAACTATACACTATTGATGTTTTCTTTCAGGTGACTTTCAGTCTGTGTTATTTGAGATCAAAATGTTACACGCATTCAACACCTGGAACAGGTAACATGAGATGATTAGATTGAAAACTATAGAAAATAATATTTACATAAAATGAAAACTGTTTCCAGAACATCAGAACTTTTTAATTACAGTTTCATCCTGCAATTTCATCTTTTGTTGAATTTTCAGGCAATTGTTTTGGTTTAATGCCGTATGATAATGATGAGGTACTATCATGTTTTAAGGTGTGAAGAAAAGGGGTTGTGTGAGCACAATGATCAATAATAAATTGCTAAACTCTATTACAAATGAGTTGAAGTATAAAATGGTTGGTGTGATAAAGGGTCTAACAGTTTTTCCAATTTTTTTTTCTGTTATAGATAAGGTGTGAAAACTGTGAGTAGTTTTGACTAAAATTAATAGCAATTTGTATTTAGAAAGTGCTGTTTCAGAATATGGGACAAATGGTTCACATACTAAATCTCCAGTGACAGCACAGGCTGTGATTCAATTAAGTATTAGGTTTTCAGCTTTCCCATACTCCCTTAATTGTCTCTCGTCTCTCCATTTTCCAGTGGTCATTTCTCTCTCCCCTTCCCATTTCCAGTGAACCCAGGAAAGCAGCAAAATTTTCTGATAGCTCATTGTCACTCAAGTTGCCAAAGACAGGAAGATCCTGTGAAAAAATATGGAGTTCTAATCACTCCAGTATAAGAAATATGGTTGCAAATTAAGTTTTGTAGTAATAATAAAAAAAAAATTAAAAATCTAACAATGTCCTTTCTGGAGAAGTAAACCATTGTCAAGACCCTTAAGCCTGTATGCTTCCAGAAGAGTTGATGGTGCCCTAGTAGGCAGTGTTTGAGCACAGTGTGCAATGTCTCTTTGACACGTGGAGAAAACACAGAGAAAAAAAAAAAAAAAGGGGTTGATATGATGAAAAATTGAAACAGAAAGAGTTTAGGAAATAGTATATTACATTCTGCTGAACAGATTACTACTCTATAAATTCAGTTATTGCTAGGTGACCAAAAAGTGGTGCTGTCTGTTGTAAACTATATGTTTCCAGTTGCTAAGTGAGATGGTGAGATGGGGTGGGGTTTCTGATCGGGGTTTTTTTATATATGGATGGTTTGGGATTTTTTATCCAATAACAGTTTAAGGTAAAATAAAACATAAACATTTTTATTAAAAGGAACTAGAGAACAGAAGACTTCCCTTTAATTTTGTTTCCCCACAAAAGACTGTTCTAGGGTTAAACTCTTTCCTACAGGGGCCCTTTCCAACCCTATGACTTGTACGTACCAGCTTTAGTAGAGACGGATGCTCTCACATAAAATCCTACTAGTTCTTCCTAGTTCAGATTCACAGGGGATCTGTTCAAACACCCCTGGATGCAGATCTCGCCTCTTAGACATTTATTTGAACCACTGGAATATTATATATATATATTCATTCCTTCATGTGTTTTTAAGACTCTTCTTGTATATTCCATCTGGAAAATGTTGCCAAATGTAGCCTCAGAATGAAGTCCTGTCTTCCAGGATGATAGGAAAGACTTGAAACACACTCTTTAATGCCTTGCTCAGTTCTTGCAATCCATCCTGGTTTTTGTGAATACCTTGTCCATCCATGGTCAATGTTCTAAATGCTAGATGCTAGGGTGCCTCATTCACTGGTCTGATTTCCATTCTGGTCACTGGGTGACTAAGTTTTGGGTATACAGTATTCAGGACCTCTTACTGGATCACAGCTGTACTTCCATGCAAAGAAAAAAACCCATATACACAGCTTTCACAGATTCTGAATCTATAGATAGTCAATTACACCTTTTCTTTATACAGCTAAGCTTTCCTATGCACTAGTAAGAGTTCACAAAGAATGTTCAATTAAGTCTTCCTCTTGCTTACTTCTAAGCAATCAATTTGCATAAGCTTTTGGGTTTTTTTCAACTAGAAAAATACCATGTATAACTTTTATTAAAAACAGCAAGGTGCAGTGACCCTTCTGTTTGTGCAAACCTAGAATGTTATGCAGTAGAGAAAATCAGAAACAATACACCTCCTTCTGTCTCCAGCCCTTCGACATGCTCAGAGATCTCTGTGACATGGAGTATACATAATTAATCAACAACCACTCTCTGAGTACACTTTCAGCATGTTTGCCAATGGAAGTCTGCAACCTACTACTAAGCAATTTCTCATGGCAAGGTCAGGGATCAAATAACAGGCAGCTTAAATGATCCAGCAGGCAGATTAGATAAAAAGTGGAAGACTTGCACCAAAAGGACATGTTACCTTGTCTCACTGCATCTTTAGCTTTGCCGATAAAACAGCTTCTTATTTTGTGAAGAAAAGGCTAATAAAGGCAGTATGATGAAAATTTTGGTGAGATATTCATCTGTAGGGCAAGAGCTCTATCTGAAAAATAATATTATATTTTATTTAAAGGCAATGTATTGGCTTTTTATGTATCTGGTGTTCTGGTGATGTTTTTCATTTACTTTAAACACATGAAATCTGTTTGCTAACAAAACATAGCCTTAGAAAATGTAAGTTCTGTATCTAAATATTATCCATATTAGAAGGGTTATTTATTGAGATTTAAAGTGTGTTTAGTCTAACTTGATGTCATTAACAGCAGCTGGTAGGTTGGACTTTTAGTGACCTTCTATGAGTTCTTTCACTGGTTGATCCAGCTATGCCTTTATCTCAGCCCGAAGTTGGTAGGAGGATGTGCTGCATGGGCTCACCACAGCCCATGGAGACCCCACACCAGAGCAGGGGAACAATGTGAGAAGGAAGGAGCAGAAGATAGAAACTGTTACATAGTGACTGTACACACCCCCATCCTGAGCCCTGTGACACTCAGGGTGGGTAGAGGAGTCTTGAATGAAGGACTGAGTCATGGAGAGGGGGGAAGGAGAAGTGTTCATTTGATGTTTGTCTTTGGTTTTCAGTACCCAAGTCACTACTAGTTTTGGACCTTGCCACCATGTGGCTCAGCTTGTGGACAGTTGGTATAGCCCTCTCAGTAAAGGAAGATAAAGATAACCCTCAGCTCCCTGGGGGTCTGGTGTCTGGGATCTGCTCACCTGGGAAGAAAAGAGCATTTAAAAGGGAGTCTTGCCATAATGGACTCCATGCTGGAGGGCAAACTATGAAATCCTGAGCCAAAATTTTTGACAATTTCTATAAGGTCCGTGTTTTCTCCGCTTGGTTCACATACACAGTCAAGCACCAACCTGGAACAACGAAAAGTTCTATGTATCAATACATAGGAGAATTAATAGGAACATTGCCTAGTAAATGTTGCTTAGGGGAGGAAGTATAAAGAAACAAGACAATATGCAGTAATAGTATTCCCTTTCTGCAGTTAACGAATTTCCTGAGTCAGAAGACAGGAGAGTAAAACATTTGTCCTTCACAATTTTGTCTAATTATTGCATCCAGCTGTACATTTGCCTCCTTGTCTTCCAACAAATTCCAGCAATGTGATATCTTAAAAAAAATAAAATAAAAAAAAAATTTAAACCTCAAATTTATTTTAATTTTTCTGGCCACTACTTTATTATTTGTCTCTTAGTTTTGTTACAGAAAATAATAAATAACTGATACCTGTACATTTTCCCTATCACATTTATGATTTTAGATGTCTGTATCAGTCATCTCTGTTCTAAACTAAAGAAGCTGTTTAGTTTAATCTCTGCTTAGATAAAAGCTATTCCATAGCTCTGATTATCCTTGCCATTCTTTTCTATGCTTTTTCTAGTTTAACTATGGCTTCTTTGAGGGCAGTGAAATGGCTTCTTTGAGGGCAGAATTGAAAAAATGTCTAGATGGGGCTATGGTGTTGATGTATACCAGAGTATAAGGAAGCTCTTGTGGGTTTTTTTTAATTGTTTTCTAACATTCAAAATATATTTCTATATCTGCTTAGTGTTTAACTATTTTTAAAAAACTGTCTGTAATGATTTCAGTGTCTCTTTCTTGAGTAGGAAGTTGAAGTAGTAGTTTATTTTTCTCCTTCTATGCTTATATCTGCTCATTCGGATTGAATTTCACCTGCTGTTTTATTACTCGGTCATCCCATTACCATGCTATCCTACTACATTTCTACTTGGTCAGCTTTGACTGTCCTCAACAGTTTTGTGTCGTTGGCGGACTCTGTCACTTGAGTATTTTTCCCACTTTTTGCGTCAATCCTGAATATATTGAGCACAATACATCACTGAGGGACCAACTAGTAGCCTTCTCTTGCTATAAAAGCTGATCATGTATTTGTACCAACTGCTTCCAAGTTCCTGAGTGGGTAGATATCTATCTGACAGAGGTCTGAGAGTCATGTGAAAGGTCTTTCGACTTTCTCATTACCAGCCTACCTAAAAACTCTGGAGGCTTCTCACCTTTTGCCTGGCAACAGTGACAATCTTGGGAGCATTTTCTATGTCCTCTATGTCATGCGAATACAATTTTTGCCATGAGCACTGCCTTCACTGGCAGCTCTCGGGCAGGAAATCCCAGAAGGTACTCTGGTGACATGAGAAACATTCCCCTTGTGTAGCTTGCCAAAAATCTAAGGAAGAGAAGAAATCTAAGAATTTTAATGCACATACATGCACATGTGTGGGTTTTTTTAGCTGCTTGGGTTTGTCCTCTTCAAAATATGTCTTATCCTTTTGAGGCAGTAAGTTAGTTAACTAAGTTAGTGACTGTCACCACATCCCAGAAGGAAAGAGTCCACTCTCCTTTCTCTTTGTATGTCTAAAAACAATGGAAAATCAATGTATCTTAAGTTCTTTGCTGGGGACTGCTTTATTCCCTAGTGCAGGCAGTACATTAGAAACAGGAGAAAAGGGCATTCAATGGTGTCTGGACTACATCTAAACAAATTACAGTCACTTTTTTCAAGATACTGCAGCTTTAGCATATTACTGAAGTCAGAGTCTCTAATTTGTGGAAGCTGGCATGAGTAAGGTTCTATCCTAGGACTTGTGGCATTTGCCCCTCACAGAACTGGGCCCATAAGTATTAGTGAAAGATTTATTTTTGAACATTTAAATTAAAGGCCCTGTCTTCCCAGAAAATTATCAGAGTAAACTATATTCTTCCCAGAATATACACATTGCAGATACAGACTTTCCTGAAAGGAAATATTCTACAATTATTATTACCAAAAGCATAATTCTGTGCTTTCTTTGAACAAGAGAGTGTTGGACAGAAACCAAATTATGTATTTAGATATTTTACATGCACAGCAAGGCTTCCTTTTTTGTTTATTTTAAATACATAAATTTTTACTAATGTTGGGCACTAACTTGTGAGAAGGTAAGAACCTTCACCGCCTTTTATAAATTAATGAAATTTGGGACTACTCAGCAATTTGCAGATTTGGATTCCAGTTATATAGAGTATTACATAGCCAGCTACTGAGCTGAAAAGAGTTGTTTAGCTGAAAGACCAAGCTGAAAGAAAAGACTTGTTTAGAGTATGCCAAAGAGGTAAAACGAGGAGAGGCTTTTGGGAAGAGATTACAGATGGGTATAATTAGATGAAATATCAGGAAAACACTTTCTAATCGTGAGGATTATTAACCTATAGAACAGTGTCTCAAGGGAACCATTTCAGAGGCAGAGGAATCTACTAGCTGAAATAAAAGCCCTAGTCATTGCCTTCCCTATGATTCATACGCCTTACCTGTTCATAATGTGTTCTTTGCAGAAATTGTATTTTCTGTTTTAAATATATATATGTATTATGCATATAAAGAGATAGATATATAGATATGAGGTAGGTACAGATATGGATAGATATAGGTAGATGTATTTATATATACACCTTAGTCTCTCTCCCCTCCAGTCCCCCTCCACTCCTTCAACAAATACAGAATCTACAATACTTAATCTTTGTCCACTATGCCTAGGACAATGTCAGTGCTGCTTGGACTTGATCATGTAAACATTTAGTCACATGACTTTTTTCACTCTTAGACCTAGCCCAATTGCTCCATCTTGAAATCATCAGTGTGTATGGAAGTAATAATTTCCATGACAGTGACTATTAAGAGCAAAAAGGGCTCTAACATTGCATTTCATGCTGACAAATTAAGGAATCTGGCGGCTCAGAACTGCAGTCAGCCATACTGTTGCATTGCTAGAACCGTTATGGTCATGGTTTCGTCCTGTGTCAGCTAACATCCTCCAACATGACTTCTGGGCCTGTTTGAGAGTTAGCAGGCTCCCAATAGGTGAGGGACTGAGTTCTAAAGAATAAGACAGTTTAATAATATAGCTGTGGGCTGTTTCTTTCCAGGTAGCCTCAGGGTCAGAGAATGATCCTGGTACATCCAATTTATTGAGTTAGCCTTTAATTTTGGAAATGTATATAATCAGCTAGATTCCACAACTTCTGAGTATACAGAGTGTTTATTTGCTATCTGTTGTCTCAAAAACATTGTGTTTTCTTGGCTACTGAAGGCAGTACTTGGGAAAAAGATTACTCCACTAAAATTCTGTATCCTTTTTCAATACTAAGTAAATTTTCAGGGTGGGATTTTTTTATAATGCTGATCTGTTTTCTCATAATCCATTTGATGAATTTCAAAACTAAGTTTGTATTGAATACCAGACCATAAGATGATACATTAATGCCCTAACAAACCTCAAATGAAGTACTTATGACAAAACACAAAACGAATATGACTATATTAATTTCAAAAGAAATGCAGAGAGTTTCATTTTTTCTTTTCCTCTTAGTTGTTCCAATTACTTTTTTTTTTTATTTTGAGCATAATTTCTTTAATATTTTTAGCTAATTTTCCTTCTATGGATAGTTCAGGACTCAATACCAATTTCTACCACTAAATTATTGCCAATGCATGCTGACAATTGTCAGTGTATGTACAGACTATAAAAGACACATAGTAATGTTGGTTTGTCTTGGCACATGGGTTCACAGGGTTTTCTTCAATTTTTTTCCATCTTCAATATCACTTGGAGTCTTGTCACTCTTTTCCCTTCTTTTACAGAGGTAAGTGCACTCTTATGTGGTTTTCCCTCCCCTTCTACAAGTTTTGTTCACTTTTTTCCCTTTGCCATCACCCATATCCTGAAGACTTAACAGTGAAAATACTTTATTGTATGGTAGGATTTGAATGCTTTATATTTAGCATTTTAAATTTAAGACATCTAACCTAAGGATCACCGGATAAAATGCAGCTACATACAAGGCAAACTAATCATCAAGAGTCCATTTCTATAATTCTTCACTTGATTGATTTTGTTTTAGAGAAGGTACCTAAAGCAAGTCAGATAAATCAAGTCCAAAAAGTTTGTTTCCTTTTCATACAGTGCTTGAATGTCAAACTGAAAAACCTTCTCCTGTGCACGTGACCTCATTAAATCTTTAGCAATAATACACATTTTCTGATTCTTCCTTCCCTAGTATTTGTCTCCTCTCTGGTGCACGTTCTGTCCAATGCAATAACACATTCTTCAGGTGTGGGTACTGGATCAGGACTGAGCATTGCAGTAATAGTTGTACCGCAGAAAATATGATCCCTTGACACCTACTTCATGTTTCCCTGCTCATAAATCCCAGAATCCTTTTAGATCTTTTTAGTCACAGAATACCAGCACTAGCTCAATGGGACTATTTTTTTTCCCTATCATGGTCCTTAAATAAACAGTGACTGAAATAATTCCTCATCCTTAAAGTGTGGTCTGAGTTGTTTGCTCTCACATTTCAAAATGCATATTTTTTCTGCTTAACTTATTAAATGGTACAGGTAAATCTTTCAGTGAACTGTATTGCCATTTACCATTCTGCTGGGAAGTTGTTCATCACGTACAAACTTCATTAGCCATCTTTTAACTATTTTGTACAAATTATTATCAAAATATTTGGTGTTATATCATAGAATAAATAATTTCTGTTGAATCCCATGTAAAAATTCTCAGCGACATTTCTGTATTACACGTGGATTTAATTGTGGAAGAAATAATGGGCAAATTTTCTTTTTCTGAGGGAACTGATTTTTTTAAACATATTTGCTTTGGAAAACTTCAACTTGCATAAATTATACAATAAGTAATTAATGCTAATAGACAAAATAACACAAGAATCTTTCTTCCTGCATTTGATATGCCAGTTTTATCTATAATTTGGTATATAAAATGTAGCTCTGAATAACAAAGGTATAAGGTATACTTCGTCAAGTCAGCTCACTGTTGGTGCATGGTTTAGGCTGCCTGGATCTCAAGTAACTTCTCTACAGAATCCTCAATGGTAAAACCAGACTGAAAATATGTGGCAGTTAAAGAACAGTCATGCCGACATATAGCTGTTCATAATGGGGACAAGTGTCACAACAACCAAGCAGACTCGTCTTGGGAAAACTGAGACAGTCCAAAAATATTTTTCAACATACCCTAAGGCACCATCACTAACTATTTTGCAAAAATACTAGTGCTTTCTTCACATAGCTGCATTTTCCCACACAATTATGCTGACTATGTAGCCTTCATTTGCAATGATATGAGATATAAGATTATACTATTATTACTGTTACTGTTGTCGTTATTATTGCTGTTATTATTAAGCAGGTAAATATAACTGTAAAATTATAGATATAAAAAAGACATGCTGAGGAAAAAGATATTTTATATAAATATAATTGAAACTAAAAGAAGACAGCTGTGCTTCAAACATCAAAGACATTGCTAGCCATAAAAATTGGCAAAATAGCTATGGTGTTATTGACTCATTTACTGATGCAGATATAAACTTGTGTGTGAATTTTAAATTCAAAATCTGGCCCCTTTCTTCATTCCTTGAATGATTTCTCTCTGTGTTCATAACAATTCTCCAAGAATGTAAATAAAACAACAGAGAAAACAGGTTCCATAAACAGAACATTAAAAAATATAACCTCTTGCTGGAAGCACCTATGAATGATTCATTTGGAACCTCACATGGATTTTCACAGTACAATTACCACAGCTTTATTTTAAGCTTTAAGTAAGCAGTGGTAGAAATGCCAAACTTGACTACAAAAGTTATGTTTTTCATGGAGAAATAATTATTCACATTTACTATCTCCCTTCTCAAAAGAGGAAGAATGAAAAAAAAAATCCTCTCCCTCCACACACACACCAAAAAAAAAAAAAAAAAAAAAAAAAAAAAAAAAAAAGTGCCTTGTGAGAAGTCCAAGGCAGAATGCCAAAGACAGCATTCAAAATTAGAGTTAGTTAAAATGAGAGGGATGGGATTTGTACAAGTAGAGACTTAGCAGCGTGACAGGTCACCCTACAGGAACATGTGCTGCTTTTTTCTTTTTTTTTTTTTTTTTCCCTCCTAAATATAGAAAAGAAATAAGGAAAGAAATTATGGTTTTGTGGGTTGAGTATTGACCTGGGTTTGGTTCCTGTTCTGCTTCCAGTCTTACTTTGAAGAAATCACTGAGGGTCAAACCACATTTGATGTTAATGCAGCACAGTCAATAAAGTCATGCTGCTTTAATCCTTCTGAAAATCCTGTTGGTAATATTTCTGTGCCTCAGTTCCTCACTTGTGACATTATAGCTCATACAATTTCCTTTCTCCTGCCCTTTGTCAATCTTGCCTATTTACACAAAAAAAGCCCTGTGTATACTTAATTGTCTTAACAAATGCCTGTGAACACAGAAGGAGTTCTGGGCACTCTCTTGCCTGCACCGTAAAGCGATGGAGTGTGCTCAAGGACACAGGACAGTTTGTGCTCCAATTTCTAATGTTGTTAGAAAGCTGCTCTTTCTGTGCTTCTCCTGTTGCTGGCAGTGCTAGCTTAAGCTGGCACATATGCAGGAATACACTACAGCTTCACTATCTGTTGAGCAGATACAACCTCAATCCAAAAAGGTATGGAAGGTTTGTAGGTATTTTCTTTCCTTCCTGTATGCCATGGTTCAGGTTCGACATCTAGCTAATCAGTACTGTCATGATTTGCAATCTGAGGGTGGTTTGAGTTACCTTGCTCCCTCCTTGGCTTCTATAGACCCATATTTCGGTTTATAGATAACCGCCATGCAGTTCTGGTACCTGTATTTCTTCTGCCACATTGTGATTCAACAGCCAGAGATTTTGTCCTTGCTTTTCTTCACTGAAGTACTATCTGGTGATACACAAACCAAATTGTTTAGTGTGAAATTTCCACCCTATCTTAGTACTTCTAGTTTCTTGAATTCTGAGTGGATACACCAAGGGAACAGTTTCACCACATTTTTTTTTCTTTCCCCCCCCTCCCTGTGATTAGGAAGTAGATATGCAAAAGCAATGGAAATGAGTTGGAGTTTTATTCAGAGAATTTCATTAATGTGTCTCCTCTCACTCCCAGGAGAACAAATATCACTCTCCCTAGGCAGAACTGATGAAGACTATAAGTATTGAAATGTATTCAGAGTGCAGGACCTGAATATTCTTCCTGGGCTAAAATTCTTTGCAATTTTTCTAAATGTAAGGGAACAGAGAGACTGTTCTCTTCAGGTCTAATTATGTTAGATATCAGAAAAATTTCTCATGTAAAAAGTAAAGATTTCACAGTAGCCGATCTGTGGTGGTTTTTCTTTGTTTGCATGTTTGTTTTAATGTAATGACTTAGAAGTTCCTCATCTAGAGAAGGAACTACTTACATTTAGTCTTCTAAAAAGTGACAAATAAACATATGGAGAAAAGCAGATCTCTGTTCATTAGAAAATAGACTGTACTGCACCACAGTAGTCAGCTGTGCCAGTAATTTTGACATTCCTTTGCAAATTAGCCAGGCTTTGTGAGTACAGGTCTACTTTACTGCACAGGGGGGCTTTCAGCTCTTGGAATCTGGCAGGGGTTCAAGATCAAAGTGTTGCTTTGAACCCACTTGTTAGCCATGCAAAATAAACACAATTCACCTTGCAATAAAAAGCATCAGTGAGGAAAAAAAATAAAGGAACATTTTTAAAAACCCTTCAAATACAAATTCAATACTTACAGTATTGCTACTAACTTAGAACAAGGAGAAAAGTTATTAAAATGTAAAAATTATCTACAAGTAAAAGCTTTCTGCAAACAGGAAGAATTCACTATTTTTATTTATTTTTTTCCACGATCACAATTGCAGACAATGCTTTAAAGCACAGAGAGCATCCTGATGTTGCCATAAAAAGTTCCCTGGCTAATTATTTGCCAGTACAACTGTTCACTTCCTGTGGTGGATTTATGCTAAATCCTGTTATTAGTCTTGCTCTGCAATTGCCATTGTCTGTGACTGGAAGCAAGGCTCAAAGGCTACAGTCAGCCTTTTATTACAAAACATGTGAATGGAGATTTGACCCAGTGTTCGACCACTTCCCCTTTTGGTTTTATGTAAGCTGCTGAGCCTTTCCCTATAAATCACTATGTTGAAATGAACTTTTACTCTTTTTTCTTCTCATCTTGCAACCCTGTAGAGTTTGGGGTTTTGGGTCGGGGGTTTTGTTATTTTTGGTTTGTTTGGTGGGTTGGTTTTTTTCCCAATAAGGCATATTCTTTCTTCCTTTTTTTATTCTTTTTGGTTTTCCTTTTTTTAGAAAAAATGTTTTTTAAGACCCTTTAAATATAAACAATCACCAAGGTCTCCTACATCATGAAAAACATCAAAGAAATGCTGGAAATCTTTGACTCATTGAATTCTCGTGTTTAAAAAAAATCAGCAAATGCCCCAGCCCCCACCCCAAGTATACTTTGTCTAAAGCATAATTTAAAAAATAGTTTACTAACAAGGAAAATGTAAAACTAGTTTCTGTTCAAAGGAAGAACTTCCTATCATATGCAAACTGACCATGTATTTGTCTGAACTATTTTAAACTTTAGGCATTCAGGCAAAATCTGGCATACTTTTTTATTGGACAATTAAAACTTGCTCATGTAAACGTATAGAGACACAGGGATGAAAACTATCTCTAAGACTGAAATATTTCTGAAACCTTTAGTCATTACAGATAGAGGGTCCTGCAGTCATTGGACAGAATAAAATTCTCATTAAAGTGATAGAGCCAAGCACTCTAAAGTAAAGGCAAAAGGAGCTTTACTTGCATAATTATGTTCAAGCTAGGTACCTGTTTTTGTTGGCACTTGAGTCACATACCTGTTGTTCTTTTTCATTTAAATTTAAATTAAATTATTTAAATTAAATAAGCCCTTGGAACTAAAGCTTATTATTAAAGTATTATTTGTAATCTTTTTCCTCTCATACCAATATAAATTGGAATACTTGAACTTAAACTAGTGTGGCTAAAATCCCTTTTTCTCTAGTTAAATTCACTGAGATTTGCCACTGACTGCAAGAAAAGTAAAACGGAGGTGGATACAAGTAATTCTCAGACCACTTCCTTTCACATTTTCAAGGTACAAAAAGAAATATCACAGTGATATCTAAAATATTTTGTACTGAGCTGATAACTAGTTGCTAACAAACAATAGTGTATAGTTAAAAACAAAAACAAAAACCCCAAAACCAAAACATAGTCATAACTGTCTAGTGGAAAACCATTCATAGTTGTCAGCTATGGAAAAAGCAGCAGCCTACAAGCACCTCCCTCCAATTTATTCCCTCTACTAGGCATAGAGAGATCCATGTCAGTTGTTTAGAGAAAGTGAGATTGAAGAACAGCCAAAACAGCTTCTCTTTTTCAGCTCCAAAGTCTGAAGTGCCTTGCCCACAGTCGTACTAAATACATCTTTATGAAAGCTGCAGGATGGACTCATCTATATTTGTTCACACGTATGACCATTACATCTGCCTCTAGACAGGAGACCAGCTCATATTCACCCTCCAAACTTAAAGCACACTGGGAGCAGAGAGTTCAAATCACTAAGGTGGTGTTCATGAGGAGTGTATTAATAGTTGGCTACTACTTGGATTAACAGTTAATTTGTCATGTTAATCCACTTATGCATCCTGTTGAGGCAAATCCTGTCTTCCCTGACCCAAACCTAAAAAGCTGGGCTTTGCTCCGGAGCATGCCTCAGGCAGCAGGATAGTTTCCTTTATTTTTTTTTTCTCCTCCAATGCCACAAAGGAGTAGTGACAATGTGGTGGCTATTGCCACCACAATAACATCCCCACATGTTTTGCTGTGGGCAAAACCCACTTCCCAGCAGAAAAAGAAGCATGATTTTTTCCCTTTGTAGCTTATGATTTTAAGCTGGTCATGTTTTAATGTCTTTATTCTTTAAAAAAAAATTTGTGATTGTTTCAACTTCTGTTTTGTTAGTAAAGCATCATTTATAGACAGTTTTTTTCAGTTATTTCTTAAGAAACAATGCCTCAAATAATGAATAATATTGTGTAAAATGCTGGTTTAATTTGAGGAGAATGTATTTAAGGGGAACGTTTTACATATGACCTTTCTGAGAAAGTCACAATTTCTTCATGTAATCTGAAGCGCCCATCATAATTTCTATAGGCTTTGTTGACATCTCCTGCTGAGCATAGAGCTGAGCAGCTTCTGACTTCCTGGGAAAGAGCTCCACTAACAAGGCTGCCCCTATTCCTTCTTGTTAGCAAATGTTTCTGCCTTCTGGGCTGAATCTTCCTCTCACGGAAGACAGTGGCAACTTGCTCTGTTGCTGTCGGTGGGACGAGGATCAACGTGTGTCTTTGTCTATGGGAAGCTCACAAAGAGTCTGCGCCTCCTAATTCCCAAGGCAATCTGACAATTTGGTAAACCTGACAAATTTGCTTTGCTACTGTGTCCATAAATTCAACATTTATTTACACAAAACATTAGTTTGCATATCTTAGGTGAAAAAGGGATGTCAATCCTTTGTGGAAAGTGATGCTTGGTTCCTAATTAACAATATATGTCCTGTAATTGTAATTGACTTATTAAATGCAGAATGTGTTGATTTTTTAGTGTACGCAGACAATAAGGAAAAGCAACCACTCACAAGTCAATTAACTCTACACAATTTATTCCTTTCTGGGATTTAGAGTTTTGTTTTGCAAATTTAATGTGACTATTTATAATGTTATTAAAAAAAAAAAAAAAGAGTCACGATTTACTATGAAATTATTCAGAAGGTTCATCATGTTTTCACCAGTAGGAAGACCACATTTAATAAAAGCTAATAAAAAAATCAACATTTACCCATAGTTACTACACAGTAGGTATCTCCAAATATTTTGAAAGAAGTGTTGTATAGCACCAAGTGGTAATTGTTGACAAATGTTAGATTTTATAAGAAACTTGGAAGATGGAATTTACAATGAATGTATAGAAATTGTATTTTTACATTATCATTGCTTATATTTCCTATAAAATGAAATCTTACTTTTTCATTTCTTTTTCTTCTTCCCTACTTATTTTTAAATTTTATTAAAATAAAAAAAAATAATTAAAAAAAAAACCTGTTTGATTATAGTGCAATTGGTAGGGAGCTGTTTTAACAGGCACAGTAAAAAAACTCCAAAACTAACAGGCTCCCTTAGGAGCTGAGGTTGTTCAGCCTGGAGAAGAGGAGGCTGAAGGGAGACCTTATTGCTCTCTACAACTACCTGAAAGGAGGTTGTAGAGATGCAGGGGTCAGTCTCTTCTCCCAAGTCACAGGCATTAGGACAAGAGGAAGCGGCCTCGAGTTGCATCAGGGGAGGTTCAGACTGGATATCAGGAAAAAAATTTACACTGAAAGGGTTATTAAACATTGGAGTGGGCTGCCCAGGGAGGTGGTTGAGGCACCATCCCTGGAAGGAGGAATTTAAAAGAAGGGTTGACATAGTGCTTAGTGACATGGTTTAGTGATGGGTTGTTTTTTTATCAGAGTTAGGCTGATGGTTGGACTAGATGATCTCAGAGGCCCCTCCCAACCAAGACAATTCTATGATTTTGTTTCTATGAAATCTGTAGAGTGTATAGTTTTATTCTGGAATGTGTAAGAGTTGCAAAATGACATAGATTCTCGTGTCATAATTTGTGAGGGAGAAAAGAAAGGAATATGCCAATAACTACTACACAGACAAGGATAATGGAAACAGTTCTTATTCAGTGAAAAGCGATGTTCAGAATAAGATTGTCTCTTCTAAAAATAAAGGTATTTCTCCTGTTGCTGATGCACCCAGATATGAAAGAGAAAGGTAAAAATTGCTGGGCTGTTATATACTGTTCAGTTCTCCTACATCTTGCATGGACTAGCTGTTTCCATCAGAGGAGACTACCAAGTCTAAGTTACCTGTATGGAAAGGTGGCCCTATTAACAAACCAGGAACCAATCAGACCAAAAAGCTGGTCTGGGCACTGTTTAGACAATGCCATGAATAACTATTCCTAGAAACACAGCCAGGTCCTAGGGCTGTGGGGAACCTGCCTGAAAAAGATCACAAAATAACTCATTAGGACTGATTTGCTGCTGAAGTGAATCATCATTACAATGTTTTTACCTCAAAACAAATCAGATGCCAGAGACAGCAAAGCAAAATGTTCCCTAGATGATATAGCTTTCCTTTCAGAAAAAGTATGTATACTGATATTCTTACTAAGAGAATGTCATATAAAATTAGTGAGGTAGTAGGATAATAAAGCATTTTGCATCAATATTAAAGTCAAATCAGTTGCCAGCTGATCACAAATTTAAGGTTTCAAAATGGCTGAAGTGATTTCAAGGTACTTGAAAAAATGACTACTGCGGTAGGACATCCCAATAGAATATTACAACAGGAAAGCCAACAACTGAAAAAAACAGCAGCTGACATATCTGTACTTTTAATTGGAACCTTGCCAAAGCAAAAGAAAATATAGAACTACAGAAATTAGTAATATCTGGAAATATATTTTCAACAAAGTTAGTTAGCATTGTCTATAAGAACATTTCTATCCATAGGAGAGTTCAGAGTGTATTTTCTATGTCATTTTATCTCCTCTATCTCTTTGCTAGGCTGTGTCTCACTAGTCTTTACAATCAAGTCATTGGCATAGCTTCAATTCTTCTATGATGTTGCAAGTGTAAATAATCAAAGGCCTCAGTCTCTTCCTTCTTTCCTTTTGAGCTGTCAAGTTCATGATGATTGTATTGTGTTATCCTCCAGGTTGATAGATTTTAAACTGAAATTAAGATTATTGAAGTGTAGATGTCCTCATCTTGGCATCTTAAGGTAAAAAAAAAAAAAGATATCATGTCATTCTGTGATTTTTCTCATCCCAAAGCAGATGTCTAAAATAAGTCAGAGTAATCAAGTCTTAAAACAGCTTGTTTCCCTCTGAGTACTCTAAGGGGAGCCTGGGCAGCTAATTCAGATATACACATGACAATATTTGTTTCAGTGGATTCCACTGTTGAGAAAGGGAGTTTGATATGCATTTGGACCATATTTCCAAAACCAGAGGCTTCAATAGCTTCCATTGTTTACTGTATTCCATTGAGAACACTGGGAAGTGTTAAAAACGTCTTTGTATCACAAGATATGTTTACGGTATATATAGCAGGCTTGAGTAAGGTCTGCTTGTATTCCAAGATGTAAAAAGCCACGTGACAGAGGTAGAGCATTGCCAAACCCCAGCTAATACACCCTGGAAAGGTTTCCTAATTTAATTCCTGAACCGTATGATTTCTGCTAGAGGAAAAAAGAAATAGACTTTATGTACTTGAAAATCAGGATAGGATTTGGTATTTTCTTCCCATTTCTGTTTTGCAACAATGTTCTAGTTCTTAGTAGCTCAATTAGGATACTTACATTGTTTCATAATTGATTTAATGAGGAGGATGATTTAAATGCAATATGTTGAGACAAATAATTAACTACTGTGGTTTTTTTGGAACAATGATTAATGATGCTGTCCTAGATCCAAATACATGTTCACAATGATGCATTCATAAGGATGTGACAGGTGATAATAAATGTGTTAACATTCAACTATTGTACTCTAGTATGATCCAAGCAGGATTTCCTCTTATTACCTAGTTTACAATAAACTTTACTACAAAGCTGAAATAAGATTGTTCAGTGATTTGTAGACTGCTGTAATTTTTGCTGTCTTGAAACCCGTAATTTTATAAATTCCATTTTCCACCAAAAAGAGCTTTGAGCTAATGTACTGTCAGAGAACTACAAGGAGATTTGCCCTGAAGGTCCTTGGTTGCAGGAATGGCACAATATGCATTTGTTAGGCTAACTTTGAATGTATTTAGTGCTCCTTGTCACACAACATAGATAATTACTAATACTGTACTCAGTGGAGCCCCTTCCTGTCTTCTGCCTAAAGTCAGTGTTTTCAAGCTTTGCATGGGAGAATTTGAATTACAAGGGAGCCAGTGTGTTATCTTGGCTAGATCAGTGACTCTCACTTGTCTTGTCTTGAGGAAAAACTCTTAAATTGATTTGAGGAAGACATAGTTATCCAGCACAAGTAAAATCTTCCAAGAAGTCGTTGGGAGTTTTCTTGTTTCAGAGCTGCATCAGTAGATCCAGGACAAAGTTTTGAGGCTGGTCTAAATGGAAGGAGACAGGAGATGAGAGTGCTTTTTTTTGGCTAGGAAGGACAGAAAAGTATGGTGAGTAAAATACAGATACAGGAGCATCTATTTAATATCCAGTTGCTGTAAACACAGGGGTGACTCTGTTATCTAGTAATCAATTACACTGATTAATAAAATGTGCAGTTTGTGAAGCTGCAAACTGTTGATAGTTTTCCTTAGAATACAAAAAAAGTCAGTTCAAAAATCTTTTGGTTAATTAGCACACGATGATTTATCTGTCTCTGTGTAGGTTTGGTTTTCACAATGAAATTCATTTTCCCTCTTCATTTATTAATGCATCTACACACTATTTAATTATATATACTCACAGAAAATTTGTACATAGTTGGGGAGCAGACTCAGGGCCCAGCTTTTTAAAGAATGCATAACACCCATGTGACTGCTGTTGAATTGTATAATAATGCCTATATACTTTAAAGACTTGCACCGTAGCCAAAACATGTCTGCTTGCATTCCTCATTTCACTTAAGTGGGTTTTCTTATGAAAAGGTTTTGTTTGTATTCCTGCAGTTGGTAAAAAAGGAGCTGAATGCCAAAAAAAAAAGCTCCTAAAACTCAGTGGAAAAGGTCCCGAAAAGACCACTGCCACCTGTTTTAGTTCAGATATTAAACTAATGTTTAAAATACTTAACAAGCCTCTAGAATTTAATATCACCAGTTCACAGCTCAGGAGCTTGTGATTCTGAGAGGGGAAGCCTCTTTGCACATACAAGGAATATCTAGAAAAGTAACTGCACAGAGTAACCATTTAAAGAACGGACGTGCAAAAGTGACATTTTATGTCTTCATTCAGGAATTCTGCATAGTCAACCTGAAGCAACATCATCTACCAGAATTTACTCAATTTATTTACTCGCTACTGTAAAATTCCTGGTCCAGATCTTGTTGGATTTCCTCAGGAATGCAGAGTTCAAATACACTGGAGAAGCCCAAATGCAGTCTTAAGTAACTTCAGTCAGTTTGCTCAGGATTTTTGAAAGCAAGTTTATTTTTTTCTATAACTCTAAAACCTGCTGATTTCAGTTTAGCTATGTTAAATTTTTGCATTCCTCCTCTGAAATCTCTCATACACATCACAATCACTGTAAATGTTTTCACATTGAAATTGAAGATGTAAATGAAGTACTGCGGTTGCTGTCTGGTTTTAGTTACAATGTCTGTTTGTTGACATCTCGCATGAAGGCCTGCTGTGTCTCTGGCTCTGTCTACTTCATTTCCCCTCTAATTAGGCTTTGCCCTCAATTAAGTTAATGATGCAACTTTTCCTATAGATCATTTGCCCCTTCAATCAATTAGCAGAATATGAAGGGCGCATCCCTCTTTGGCTTTGGATTTGCTTGCCTCAGGGCAGACTGTTCAGTTCACAGAAGTACTTAGGCAAAGCAAGCTGTTTGCTCTGAAATATATAACCTGACTAAATTAGGACTCATGGAAGTATGATCTTGGTTTTTTTTAAATTTAAATTTAAAAAAAAAATATTAAAAACCAAACCAAAGAAAAAAGACAAACCCTAGAAAAATCTCATTTATTTACTTGAAAAATGTAGAAATAGTTATAGCAATCTGGAGCACCAGAGAAATTACAGAAATGCAGAAGATATTACATGGCAAACATCTTTTTGAGTGTCAAGCCATCATGACAGAACCAGTAAGACTAAGCAGTAGCTCCCCACATGCTGGGTTTTCTAGATTCCTGCCTTCCCTACGCCCCATCACAGATTCCTGTTATCTTCCCTTTCTTAAACCCCCGTTGACCTCCTCCCCAAGTGAAATAGCCTACATGACCAAACTTACCACTGCAGAAAGCCATCCTGAATGTCCTGCGCTACCACCCATTAAGCTGGGCTTGTGGCCACTTGCACCCATCAGATTTCCTGACATCAATATCAGTCCATCCCTGGCATGGTGTAAACTCATCTTATCATCCTAACACACTCCTGCACTCATTGCTCATACTTGCTCTCCAATGTACTTCCAAATGAAGCCTTTCATGTTTGTTCCTCCATACTCCCACTTCTCTAAATCCCACCAAAAAATATTTGGTTCTCTCCCCATCATAACCACACCCTTTATTTCCATGATTTCCCACCTCATTTCTTCTCCTTTCTTCTCCCTGCCTTATTTGCCTAAAACACTACTGTGAAGTAGTTGTATATGTTACGCTTAACATTTCTACTATATCTTCTGCCTCATATCTCATTTCTAAATTTTGTTTTTCCTCTTAAAGCAGCAAAATGGGACCTGCATCCCCTCCTTTGATGTATAAATGCCATGTATCATCTCTTATTTCTTCTTACTCCCAGTCTATTTGCTTCATTGACTTAGCTGTGGTGACAAAAGAAGGCGTGATTTTTACCTTCAGGTAACTAGCAAGCAGGAGCTGTCCTGAGGTGAGAACAAAGTAAAGATCAAAGCCTGTTAGTTTTACCACAAAGTAAACCTGCTGAGGTCATCCCTACACTTTGGCCAGGAGCTGACCTCAGCAAGTTTACCTGGTGGTAAAATGACAGAGCTGGCTCTTCACCGTGCTTTTATACAGGAAGCCTTTTAATTATTTAGGGTAAAAAAAAGCCTTTTTTCAATAAGCAAGGGAAGCCCTTCTCTCTTTCACTTTTTCCTAGCCACATCTCTTAAACTGCATATGACAGCATTCTCCATATTCACAAAGAACTCTTTTATTTATAAATAATCTTTCTAAAATAAGGTAACTCCTTTTTCCTAACGAAACTTAGTTTCTTTTCTCAACTGCTGACCTCCGGTTTGTCTGGATTCATTGACTGGTTTAGAAGACAATCTTTGTGTGAAGTGATCTGCCTTGGTCTGTGCTTGTTCACATCTATGCACACAATCCCCCGTGGTCCTTAGGACAAAGGAAAAAAATGGTGCTTACTTAACAGTCTCCCTTACTTTTGGTACTAGCTAAAAATAGGATGTTAACACTGCCTAAAGCCTCCTACAAAATATTTCTCTTTTAAAAGAACCTAAGAAGTTGTAGTTACAGTGGGAACATGGTGTACATGAAGTGAAGAATCTTCAAATATCAAGATCCCACCAAGGCAGCTCTGGTGAGGCAAACCTGGCAGCAAAAAGGAAGGCTCTAACCTTGGGAATGCTGAGGCCCATCACAATCAGACCTTTTTAAAACTGAGGAAAATCTTCCTGAGTCTTATTTCACCCTTGTGTTAGGTGTTAGAAATGTATATGCTAGCACCAAGCCCAGAAGTACAGCACTCCAGGGCAGGAAACATCCTCCACCTGCCTAACAGCCCTCAGCAGGATGTCCCACCAGGTAAAAAGCACCAGGATTTCCACTGGACAGGAATATTTATACTGTCACATGACAGAGTCATGTTTTATGTTTGATTGTATAGCCTTAACATAAAAAAAAAAAGAACCTGAGGCTGTATTTTGGAATACTGATCAAAAACTTAGTTTTATAATATCCACATTATCCAGGTTCCCTCCCACCCTCATACCCTCCCTGGACATTCATGTATCCATCTTCTAAGTCTGAGCATTATGTAAAAGGCTCACCTTAGGTGCTCAAATGACATTCTGAACCTCCAACACTGTGTAAGCATGTAAATCTAAATTACGTCCATTTTACTAAGCAGGGAATAAAAATAGAGCAGAGAAGGTAACTTATCTGAGGTCACAGGGCAGATTGCCATCAGTACCAGAATGAGCCCCAAACTTCTTGTTGCACGCCTGTATCCAACCCCTCCTTCAAGTCATATGTGAGAGCTATTTCAAATACATTAACTCTTCAACATGTTAACTGACTTCAGTTTAGAAATATGATAAAACTGCTTTTTTTTTTTTTTTCCTTTTTTTTGTGAAGGGTATTTGAAGCATTCTTGAGGGTCACCATATACCTTCTTGAGTAGTTTTACATAACATGACGGCTGATTTCTCTGAATGATTATTCGTATTCACTTGCCACTTTCACAGTACTTATTTCGGTATACTCCTAAGCATACAATGTATGAGCAGAGTTCATTTTGATAGAATGTTTTTCCAGTGGTAAGAGTGTTATCGCTCTGTTGGTTTAAATCTAACTTGCGCGTCATGAAACAAGCAAAGGAAGACAATGTTTTAGCATATTTTGAATAAGCGAATAGCCGAAGACTTTTCCTAGATGAATAACAAAGAGATCATTTGTTTATTTAATATATGTAGTTAAACGAGGTCATTTTTATAAAGCAAGGGTATCTTAAAATGATACCAAACATGCGCTATTTGTTCCTATCACAGTTCATGCTATAGTCTTACAAAGAATGACAAGGATGTGTTCTTAACTCATATATACTGCCCTTTGTAAGTCACAGATTTCCTAAGGAAAGCTGAATAAAATTCAGGACAGTGTAAAACTGAATGTCTTGAATCAGCAGTTCAAGGGAAAGTAGAGATAAAACACAACTGAAAGTGAGATTGGAAGTATCATGCAACATATATTTGATATACCATGTCCTTGGAAACACAGCATTTTAATGAATAGACATTTAATGAACAGACATTTACCAGTTCAGACAATCACAGAAACTTTTAAGCCTTTAAAGCAATGGAGTCAGAATGCCAAAGGATAAGATTCATGCCAACCAAAATAACCTATCAAGTCTGAGTTGGGTTTTTTTAGGATCCCTATGTCTACAAAGGGGAGTAACAGTCAAAGGGTAGGTCATCTCTTCTTAAGACCAATGACTAAGACCTATGGAAAGAATTGCCCACTGGGGGTAGGTATTTTTCTCAATTGACTATTGAGGACACCAGAGTGACTAAACCTAGATCCTTATTTCCACATGCCTTTCAGCAGCAGAAGTTCAGCTCTGATCCTGCAAGCACTGAGCACGCGCATAAATTTAGACACCTGGTTTGTCCTGGCAATGTAGAGGATCCTCTCAGAGCATTTGCAGTCAAACATGCATGACTAATGGCAAATCTAGAGATTGCAATATCCCTTCTTCAACATGTTCTGAATGCCTGGGCTTCCACACTGGTCTAGAAACTCAAATAAAGTTGAGATTTTCCAAGATTATGGTGTGAAGTCTATCTGGAAAAAAATATATGATAAGCAGTCATAGACCTGATCTTTTTAATTTCTAGTAATATAGAAAACTTTGGAGTCAGTAAGGATTACATGAAATGATTTGACAACTGGATTTTTTTCTTATCTACTCTGGAAAAGCAACAACAAATTGGATTTCTCACAAGTAGACAAGTACACTCTTTAAAGTAAATTTTGCTAACAATAAACCTTAACATCAATTATACTGTGTAGAAAGCTAAAACCAGCCAGTAACACCATGAGTGTTTGACCAGGTAGACAACAGTCAACTCAGGTCCCCACCTGCTTTTATCTGATCTCATGACCTAGGAAAATATGTTCCAGTGACAGAGCACGCACTTCTTAATGGAGGAAATTTTATTGATTATACTTGGTGACATTTTGTGTCATTGCATTGTACTGGTGTTAACTTACATCAAGAAATTGAAAATCTATGTCACTTTACAGCTATCAAATGTCAATGTCAAGAAGTCTCCACTACTGAAATTGGATGAGAAGGAATGCTGACGTCTTTTAAAAAAATCACATTTCAGCCAGCTTCTCAATATCTTCATCATTGAATATTTCCTTCCTTTTCCAAAGAGGAAATAGAAGGAAGAGTGGGAAGTTATTTATAAAGAAAAGAAATTTGATTAAGAGTGAAGAAAACCTCCAGCATGTATTTTTCCATGTATTAAAGTTTTAATGAGTAGGAAAACAAAATCAAGTGCTTTTATTTCTTTAAAATAACCAAATAATATGACATTAAAGATAAATAAATAAATAAATAACAAGAAGCTGTTTTAATTAATCAGAATTTGAAAATTTTATTAGTTCAAATCAATTCAACACTTTTGATGGGTAAGGAATGTGATAGCTTGTCTTGGGACAAGTGTGAATTCACAAGAGTGAATCTTTTTCTACACTGTTCTGTTTTATCTCCCTCAGAAGTCATGAGATTCCCATAAGTTTTTCCATTTGCTTTCCTACCCAAGAGGACAGACATATTTTCTCTGTCACCTAGACAAGCCAAAGTTCTCTACCCGTTTTTTTGGTTTTTTTTTCCTAACACATCAAAAAGTGCTCATGGAAAAGACTAAGTAACCACTTTCCTGTGCAAAGTGCTGGAAGAAAGAAAAGTTTTTAAAAATTGAGCTGTAACATATTTGAGATGGATGTGGACAGAATACTTTTGCTTTCTTTGTCTTCTGCATCTTGATCTATGAAGAAGTAAACCTTCACCCATCACTGAAGTAAATACAACAGCCTTGCTGTAAATAGGGATGGATGGAATCTAACAGATTCCAGACTCAGAGACATCTTCTGTGATGTCTGGACATAAGACACTAAATACTGAACACCAGGATCACCAGTACGTTTTGTGTTGCCTTATGCTGCACCACATATCAGAAAACCTAGAACTTCTCAGTGACATCCTTCATCTTCCCCAGGCAGACTGTACTGAGAAAAATGCAGCAGAAGGTGACAGAGTGTACAGCTCACAACAGCTAAGAAAACTTTGTGTAGAAGAACAGCGACTAATAATGGCTATCTGGAAGCAATAATGAGTATAAAAGGAAACAAAAGTTGAGAACCACTTTGATGTTATGAAGAGGTAAAGCTTGTGGCTTTTTTTTAAGAAAAAAAAACATTTTCCTCTTTCCACCACATCCATATGTGTCTAGTCTGGATTTCATTTCAGCCAGCTGCTCTATACCCATGTACTTGTTTCAGTAGTGTACCAGAGCAAACAGCTTACATTACAGCTGTATTCCTTTCTACAGCCTTGCTCTGTGGGGCTGATGTCCAAATCTTGAATCCTCTAAGGACTCTCTGATCCAGGAGACCTGGATTAATTTTCGGGATGCAGGGAGCAGGCTATACTTTTCACTATAACACCAAAAATTCAGAATGGCACCATTTAAAATGGAAAATAATAACTAGATACATATTTCCCAAAATTTACAAGTGGAGAGTAGAAAACTATTCTCTTCCGTATGTGTTAACCTTTGGAAAAGATTGGTTGCAATGGGGCCTAAGGGAGGAAAAAATGGAACAGGCTTGTCGCGGTTTCAGCCAAACCCACCAAACCCTGTGTGTCCAGAGCCTCAGTGGAGTGCTTGTCCATAGCAGTGCTGCTTTCTAAAAAGGTTTGTGTCCAACCGATGTAAACCTTAGCTACCACTTCCCTTTTAAAAAGACTGTAAGGTTGTAGGTCTGCATGGGAATTGTTTGCTTTTTTTCAAGCTGGCTGGCTGGCAAACGAGCATAATATAGCAATTCATTTGGACAGTGGTCATCGAGCTTATGAACTACTTGTGGAGAGATTTGAAAGAACGGTTTATAGTGCTGTTTAAGAGAGCAAAGGCCGCTTACCAGGTCAAAATAGTATTTAATCACTTAGAAGTAGTGTAATTCCAAGTTTATTGAATATATTTTATACAGTATTAGCTGAGTACACATATTCCGACATCTGCATGGAGAATTTTGTCGTGAACTAGAAATAAATGGTTTCTGTATTTTTTTATTGTTGGGTTGACATGATTCCAGTTCCATTCACATAATTTTGGTTACATATTACAAAAGCATAAAGATGCTTCAATATAACAATAAAAGAAAAAGAGAACTTTTTGAGTAGTTGTGTTTTGCCTCTGACACCCTCTGTGCTGTTACAAAAATGACACTGAAAAATCTGAAATACACACCTTTTGAGGAAACCATGTTCAAACTTGCTAGGTAGACTGAAAAAAAAAATCAGCTAAAACTATATGGAGAATGTAATAGTTTGAATATTTCATGTATTTTACATTTATATAAGACTACTAAAGAGAAAGAAACCAATGCCACCTTAAGTCTTGTTCCTAACACTTTCAGGACAGTTGAGGTATCACTTTGAGGCAAAGCATAGTTTTAGTTCAGGAAGAGTCATGATTGTAACCTTTGATCTTTATTTCCTACAGTTAATACCGCAATAATTCTTTTTATCTCATCATGTACATACACATTCCTAGGACTTAAAGCCAGTGGTTGTGCAAGAAGTTATTTGTAGTTTAAATAAAGTACTTGGATGATAAATCAAGAGGTTTTATACACTACTAACTTGTGATAAATCATTTTTATGCTGTTTCGCTCTCTCCAGTACTGCTGCACTTTCAGCTCATACCAGCTTATAATAGAGGATGTATGAATTTTTGCCTGCTTTTTTGTTTAAATAAATCACAACCTTCTGGTTGAAGACAATTCCTTATGTGTTTGTGCAACACCAAGAACAATCTGAGTTAATCAAATAGAAATAAAACAAAAAAAAAAAGAAATGAAAGGTTGACCATTCTTGGTTTCAAACAAAAATAAAAATCCCTAACTGGAAAACTACATGTAGGATCAAACTCAGCTAATTTTCATCTTACTTTAAAATAATTATATCTAAAATAGGTCAGCAGAATCATCATCTGGAAATGTTTGCTTGTTGACAATAAAGGGTGCTTAAAATGAATAGGTCAGATGTAGACATCAATACTATAGATAGGGAGAGATTTCCTAATCTAAATTATTGCTTACATACCACAAAGGAGTTTTAATTTTACACTGCCAAAATTAAAATACTTGTGGCCCAGTAAGCCTGATTACCAGAAATGGCACATGTTTACAATTCCTGCATATTTCAAAATTTAACTGTGTAACATGTAAAAATCAGGCTCTTTAGGGTCCCTCTTAAATGAGATGTACACAAGTTCTCAAGGGTAGTCTGAGCCTAAGACTGTAGTTAGGAGTGATCCAGCTACGTGACAGTAGCTTGTAGCAACACTGATCAGGAGGAGGAAAGGGACATGAAAAGGGGCTGTGTAGCCCTGTTGCCTCTCTGTCATGAGACATGGAGAATTCTTCAACACTAGAATAGCATAGTGCAGTTATAATGGGGTGTTTCCTCCCCTTCTACCTTTCCCCCTTCCCTCCCAACTGCTGAATCCTGCCCCCTGCATAGGTCGGTATCAGTTATCCTGTTAATGGCAGTGGGCTTTAGATAATTTCCATCATTATTCATTTAAATAGGTCAGAGGAAAGTAAGATTAAACATATGTATAGATGGAGTTGTCTCTAGAAAGCATTTACTCTTATGAAAAGCACATAGAAATAGCCCTTAGAACACGAGAAACATATAATCACAGTTCATGCACATAATTTATCTTCTCTGTTGCACTTTGATAACTTATTATAGTCAATAAAGCCATTATGCCTTTCTGTGAATACAAGACTTGTTTAAAAATGTCTGATGTATAACAGCAAATTATCCTTCCAGAGTAAGAATGCAATCAAAATCAATGTAATGTCTGATTAATACCACAGAAAGTTGTCCAGCAGCCAAAACAGTCTCAGTGAGCCCATATACTTCATATATATAGAGAGAGACATACATATATACACATCCTTGCTTGTTACACTTATCGTATTTGTTCCTGTTAAAAATTGTATGAGTCAGTACAGGAACAAATAGACAAGGGAAGAGACAATACAAATAAAAACATGGAATGTTTTTTTGTACAGCTAACAAGTTAAGAATTACGCATGTTTCTCAACAGGGGCCATACAAAACTCATGTCGCTCATGGCGTTGACATCCATGTGGGTTTTGAACATAAAATAGGAGCAGACAACTAGTGTGAACCACATTCCTTCTTGGTCATATTTGAAGTGCCATTTTGATTCAGCTCTGAATATAAACTGTGTGTAAAGGATTGTTTTAAATAACTATGGACGTAAGGCTGAATCTTGCAAACTTTCACACACTAAAGTAATGCTACTGATAGGCATCTGATCCTGGTTAACTCAAAGTGCAAGAGAAGCACATCGTGCACAGGAGTTTTCTTAGGACAGCAGATTAAGGCTTCTTAAATTTAAATCAAAAGTGAAAAGGTGCTTTGGAAAAATTCTTCCCCTGATGTGTTTCTCGCTCGTGTCAAAGTAATGTTAAATAGAAGACTAATTTGTGATGTTATGTTGTTGTGATTATTTCCCTTGGCTTGTGTCCTTTATTATTTAATTAAATGTCATCAAATATTTCATTGTCAGACTAAAACATTTGTATTCTATTTTTTTGTGTCTTAATGGAGACATTGAAGAAATAAGATGTAGAAATGCCATAAAGACTACTTTCTTCTGAACATTTTATGACTGTGGACTGTCTGTAGGTAATTTAATATACTCTTTGCCTTTCTTGATGTATTATGTACTCAAAGATCACCAAGATTAATTTAGATTCAAATGAAACATTGGATCCAAAACCATTTTCATTTTTCTATTTTCATTCCTTGTGTTATATTATTACCTTGTGCATTACCGATTTGCATGCCAGCCAATGTATTTGAAATGAACTTCACTGTCTTAATGGAGGCACAGAGGGAGGAGGCTTTCACTCAGCTGCACAATCTGATTTTCGTTAATTCTATCCAGGATTCATAGGAGGTATGTGACTGCAGCTAAAGCAAGCTTTACAGAGATACAGCACAAAGCGAAACAGCATATGCTTCCTTACATCGCCCTGCTGGCATGTTTTAACTTGGTGGTAACACTCCTAGCATTGAGGGGATCACTGTTTTATTCCTGGGGCTGTCTGCTGAGACTGTCCCACTATGTCACCTGTCTGTTGAGAATCAGTGTGATGCTATCTCCCTTCATCCTTTCATAAAGCCAGCTAAACAGCTGTCTTAGGATTCATGTTCAGCCTAGGCTGGATTTGAACTAGTTATCTAGGACTGAAATGTTTCTTGTGTACCATTACTGACCTCACAGGCACCAGTGCCATTTCATGTCAGAAAATGGCATTAAACTGGCCATTGAGGAACTATGAGAAGAAGGGTTTTAACTGTTGCACCCAGCTCAAACAAGATGATACTCAGAGCAGTTGATGGGGTGCCTGTGCCCTTACAAGATTGGGATTTGTAAGTATTGAGGAAAACAAGGAGCATTTGCCTTTACACATCTAACACTGCTCTTAGCCCATATCCCTGTTGATGAAACAGGTGCCTTCTATGAGCTCTTCTTAACCAGCATGAGTTTAGGAAGAATGATAGGGAAGAAATAAGAAGGAAAAAAAATATATATATGCCATGTTATTTGTACTTAAGGACAAGCAAAGTGAGATAAATTGATTTCTACTGAACTAAATGTGCCTTGAGACCATCCAGTTGGTTGACAGTCTCCCTGCACTCCTTCCCACCACCACCTCACAGGTTCCATAGCCTTGTTTTGAAGACAGATGTCCACAGCCTCACTTGCTAAGGAAAAAATGAGAGTTCCCTAGTGATGGGCAAGGAAGCAAACCAGGCATTCCAGCATTCATGGAAACATCAAGTAGGCCAAAGGAGTAGATCTGGAGAGCAGGGAAGAGGAAGCAGGGTGAGTAAGAGGTAGCAGTGACCACAAAGTAAACTCTAAAATCAGCAAGGAGAAGTGTTGGCATGCTGTATTTTCCAAAAGGAAAAGTAAAAAGGAAGATGAATAAAAATATTTAAACTGCATCAGATAAATTAGGTGACAGTGGAATAGATAAACGCTGACCTTTACATTTTGCATGTCTGTTGATTCAGTTTAGCTGAGGTTTTTTAAAAAAAGATCTAAAAACAAATCCAGTAAGACACAAAGAGAAAAAAATCCACATGAATATTGCTTAAAGCCTCAACATTCATGAAATCTGAAAATGAACAAAGGCACAGCTTTATTTTGCATGAAATATTGAATGTTCATATTGATGCAACAGAAAGTGACGTGGTTAACATTAGATTTAATGTGAGAAATATATAAATTTGTCTACCTTTTAACAACAGATTGCCAGACATTAAGTTTTTTGTAAACATTAAAGGAGTCAGTGAGGCCTATACTTTTCTATATCTGTCACATTATTCATGGGCACAGTCTCATAGACTATTTACTTGAGAAAATGTACATATGTGCATAAGCATTTACAGAACAGAAGCTGTTACCATCTACCATCAGAGTTTCCAGCAAGAGGATCTTTATATTTCTGAAGGAACTAACTCAAACACAACAGCACGCTTTGATGGTTTGGTTGAGACAGACCAGTGATTCAGAGCATCTTTTATTTATTTATTTATTTTCTTCTTTGGCTTTCAGTAAATATATCTGGGCAATTAGCAACAGTTAAATAGCTGCAACATTACCAGCACTGAATAATTTACTAATTGGCAGAACAATTCCCATCTCCTCCATTTGACCGGATATTTGTTTTATGTGTGTGCTTGATATGCAATATTTACTACTGATAAATTGGGGGAGGCAAGTGTATTTGCTTTTGCTAAATCAGGAGTAGCAAAACTTGTGGTTGAAGCTATGATTATTATGAATATGACATTGAAAATGTGAATACAAAAACATTTTCACTTTTTTTTTTTTATTATTTTGGCCAGGGTAAGACGTCTTTTTTGCTCTGTTACCATTTGTGACTGTTAGCATTTCAATAAAAGAACATTAAATTTTATTAGCCTCAAAAACTTCTTTAAAGCCTTTTAATCCATCTGGTAGCTTCTAGTGTAACTTATCTGCTAGGAATTCTTTAAAAATTTAAATTTTTTTTGCTCTTACCTTTTTTTTTCTTTTAAGCTGAGATAAAAATTTATAACTCAATTACAATAAGAGGGCTGAAATCATGAACTCTTTGTTAAAATACTTTTGCAATACAACTTCTGTTGTTTGTATAACACGGGCAACCTATATTCTACTCATGTGGTTTTCAAAGAGGAAACTTTTAGTTTCCTCATTTGGTATGAAAACAGTATCAAAGTGAACATGGTTTGTTCTCAATTTCTTTGCACTATCTGATCTTTGTAAGTAATCTATAAAGACTTAAGCCATAGGACATACAGGATACTCAAGTTACAAGTGCCCCAAGGTCTTAAGAGATCTTGTCTGTGTTGTACTTTAGAGCTGGAAGGAGTCATTGCCCTAAAATATGGAGCACGTGAAGCTTAGTGATTTAAATCTTTACATTCTGGCATTTTAAAGGCAGGACTGTCACTATAAGTACGATCAACATTTCATTTACCTTCATACACTGAGACTTATTTGCCATCACTCTTTATGTCCTCCATTGCTGGTCACAATAAGAATACCCAAAATAAGTAGAATTCTATGTAATACAACACCTGATGGAATTCTATCCAAACAAACATATCTGTTCTTTTTTAACATTAAAACATGATGCTAACGAGCACAAACAAGTTTGTTGGTTGTTTTTTTTTTTTAAAGTACAAATGAGAGAAAATAAATCAATATTGACAGAAATTTGTTCTGAGAGAAGCAGCAAGGAAAACTTTATCTTAAAAGAATATATTGGAAACATGTTTATTCATTTGAATGGAAGAAAATCAGAAGCTCAACTTTATTTCTACTGTTTTAGATGTATATATGTGAGAGGGTTGAAAATGTTAAATTACAGAGCAGAAGCTCAGCTGGTACAAATCAGCATGGTTATTGAAGTCAGCGGAACGAAAAGAGGGTTTCACCTCCTCAGCATCTGGCCCTCACAATGTGAACAGCTGATATTTCAAAAAGTAAAGTACGTATGTACAAGCAAGAGAGACATGCTGAACCTTCTGTGTACACCTTGTTAAAAGTTTGTGGCTTTGATTAAAGTGAATTCAGTGTCTGCTTGACAGACAAGATTGACAGAACAGGAAACCGATGTCTCCCATTAGCCCCAGAGTAGATAAAAGCAAAGGCAGGCAAATGCATCTCCCCCCACTCAGGAAGGGTTTCCTTTAGGACAGAGCGAGCCATTAGCTTTCAAAGGCTTTCACCCCTTGTGATGAGAATGCTGAATATCAGACCAGTCATACATGAATGTCTGTTTATCCCAGTATGCTGCTTTTTTTTTTTTTTTTTGCTAGTAGGAGATGTTTAAAAAAAAGGGTTAAGGAATGCCTTCCCCTTGTGCCCTCCTGGCTTCTGGCAATCAGGAGTTTACAGACTTGCTTTGCTGGACACAGCATCTACGCTGCCAGTAATGTATGCAACTATCCCACCCTTGAAACACATCCATCTTGTAAACAAGTGAATTTAGACTATTTCAGAATATAAACAAACAGAACTGGACTGGTCACCACTTTAGAGCACAGAAATGAATCAGCTTTTTAGCAGATTTTTTTTTTCTGATCACTATTATTCAATATTTTGTTTTCTGATCACTATTATTCAATATTTTGAGCTCATCAGAAGGGTCTCTTGCAAAGTATATTCCTGTCAGTAAGGAACTCTGGTTATATAGGGGCTTTGAGGACATAAAATTCCTCTATAAATAAAAGACTTATTGGTCTCCAAATGAGGGTAGGACCCAGTTCTGCCTGATTTCTTAAATCCAGCTTTCCAGAGTATATAAAAGATAGCAGAGGTAAGCCAAATTGGTCTGAAAAATTTGGTGTATTTCCAAGGGTGAGAAGGAGAGAATTTTCCATTTTGAAATGTTGTATACCATTGCTTCTCAGTTTTTTTGATGCATAACAATGATTCTGCAATCACTTAGGAGAAAAATGTAAAACCCTATTAACAACAATAAAAGTCTTTTATAACTTTTTCAACATTTAGAAAAAAACAAACCTAATTTTAATAAAATCTTTTCTACACGCTCCTATAGGTTAAGTTTGTGGGGTTTTTTTGACATGCCTAGTAGGTTAAAGGATAGCACACACCATCCTAAGGAGGCATTATAAATGTGAAAGGTAATAGATTTTAAAAAGGAGTTTAACAGTCATTTTAATTATTACCTTCCTCTGAGTCTTTCAGCTGATTTTTGTGGTTTCACTATTATTACATCTGGAGTGTTCTTCGTGGATTTTTTTCCCCAGTTCTTTGCCATTGTATGCAAGACTAGCACAAACAACCATGAAAAAGAAACAAGGACTTTTGCCGTCAAAATGCAGTCTAAGTTAGACACAATATCATAAACAAATAGAGCAGGACCGGTAACTGAGGCGGAGAGGAAATCAATGACAGAAAGGGGAAAACAGGCCTTTTCTTCTTGCATGTACACTGTAAATATTTATTTTGGTCTTTTTTCCCTGATACAATCACAGGTGTGAGGAGAAGTGGTTTGTGCCAACCCAGAGCATATTGACAGAAAGCTAGCTGCTGAAAGTGGGGCTTTAAGGAGGAAACTTAAGGAGGCGAACTCTGGGGGCTGTTTACTGAGTCGGATTTGATTTGCAACATTAACCACAAGAGTTAAAATAATGATGCTGTCACCGCGGGTGAAGCTGTGCTGAAGTCATTGGGCCAGCAAGCAAAGTTTTGTGCCATTGAACCACCGGGCTCTCCCACACATACTCATGCACTGGCTGTTTCTCGACGTATGGCAACCTCCACCACAACGCCTTGGAGGGGGAAGCAATAAAGGTCTGAGGAGAAAAAGCCCCCTCTGTGGGTGTCAGTGACAATATCCAGAGGGATAGGGAGAGGGAAAGAGAGAGACTGAAACAGAGGTGGGGGGTGTGATGACGATTGAGAGCCCGACGGTAGTATTGCTTACCAATGGAGCCCCTAGTGAAAACGAGAGTTGCCTTCTTCCAATGCAGCTATAAACAAGCTGACTTCCAGGCAAACTTGGATGCTTACTTCTCACTGCACACCGGAGGGTATTCCTGGGAAAGAAAGAGAATAACACATCTAGCCTACCACATATATAACACTTGAATGTCTCAGACATGCATTTTTAGGCTGTTACGTTGCTAAAAATACAATGCTGCTAACAATATATTATTCCTAAAAAAAAAATAACCCACAACCAAAACACCAAACTTTTGGAAGTTTCATATGCTATGTGAACGAGGGCTATACATGATATTACTGTAAGATATAAGTGGCAATGCCAAAATACAAATCTGGAAGACTACAAATTATGGATATGGGAAGCTCTCCAAGAATTTCAGATGAAGGAGGAGTGGGGAGTAAGTTCATTGTCCTTGGCGTTTTTTGAAGAGCTTTTGATAAAATAAACAGACTTAAAATATTGTTCCTACCAAAGCATTAAATAAAGAACATTTACAGCCTTCTGAACCTCAAACTGATCATCAGCAATGTGGGACAGAACAATTATTTTCTTTTACATGGCAGATGATATGTTCTTTTTTATTTTCATAAATATGTATGAAAATGCTCTTAAAATAGCAATACTAGTCATGTATAGTATCCACCTGCTTCTCAAAACAGAAGTTCTCAAGAAAGGAACTGAAACTAGGACTCTTCACATACCAATTGATCTATCTTGTTTCATTTATATATTCATATTCTATATTTATATATATCTCTAAATACAACTCACATATATACTACACAAATGTAGGACTTCCTCTGACTACTGTAGTATCAGCGTAAGACATAGATTTCCTTGCAATCATCAAATAAGATCTGTTTTGACCTTGGAATGTGTCAGCGCAGCTAGAAGAGCTTCTTCCTCTGCATTCTCCCCTTTAAAAAATCCCAAATGACGTCCCATGATACACTCTAGTCTCTATAAACAATTAAATCATACATTCACATTTATTCATAGCTCTCTGTTGAAGGAAAATACTGACTCATTGATGGAAGAACATGCATCAGACTTACTTCTAGTAAGTATTTCAAGTACATTACAAATCCATCCAATTATTCCACACCTGATTAGGCCTTAGTCTTACTTATTTCTTGCTTTTCAGAGTGCCTTTTGAATAGGATGTAAGACATTCCCCTAAGTGAACCTTTTATTGTGCTTAATTGAAAACCAACAAAAGTCAATGTGATTTGGATTCATTTGACCAAATATAGACATCAGTATCTTAATCATCATAAATCATAGTGTAGATGTAGTTAACATCTGAAATAGTCTCTCTGTGTGCTCATTTATGTTCAATGAAATGAAATAAGCACTTCTACGGTATGATTCATCTCATCCTAAAATAGACGATTAAAACAGGTCAAATGACTCTTCTCCTTAATGCACCTATTTCTCTCTGTTGGCTATAAAGGGAACCTTAGGTAACTGCCTCAGCTACAGATACCTGAAGTTTGTCAATTCCACCTTGTCAAGCCTAACAGTGATATGATTCTGACTAAGGCTCATTTATTTGAATCCTGAAAAGTGTGAAAACTGTCATATTTCATCAAGATGTCTAGGTACGCATATATCTGGACCTCTCAGCATAATTAATTTATGATCTTCATATTGTGCCTCTGTTCCTTTGAGTTTGTTGTGATTGCAGCTCTGCTGTAAAAGCAGTTGTCTAGGAAGAAGAAGCAGGTCTGTAGTGTATCTCCCATTACATCTCAAGCTGAGTATTTCAGCAGTAACTTAGATAAAATTAAGCTGAGGTGCAATCCTTTTAATTTTCTTTCATATGATAATTGTACAACATTCCTCCAAACTCTACGACCCACGAGCTGACTTACACTTTCAGGGGCAAAGAATTAAGACCTTTAATAGTGTTGTGACATGTTTTTACTACAATGCCAGTGAGGTTACACAAATGGCTTACATTGATTTAGCAGAGGATTAACTCTTTTACTAATGTTCAGTGCCTGATTACCTCTGTCCTCCTGAGTCACACCTCTAATTATATGCAAATGTTAGAACATTTTCTCAGTCAGGGACTGGCACTTACATTCCATATTGTATTTGTTTGTCCCAACATGTTGCTGGGACAAGTTTAGGGAATAGGCCCTGTGTGTCTTCTGCACCAGATGAACCTGAATTCCTCTGCAAAGCTGTGAGGTTCGGCTCATTCTGGTGTTCAGAAAGCAGGCCATCTGGAAGTGCTTCACGGCTTTCATTAATAGAGAGATTTATTGAATGCAGTAATATAAAATACAAATAACTAAATCAGAGAAGCATTATCTGTGTTACTAACACTGATGTTAAGTTCAAACAACTGTATATTTTCATATTTTACATCTGACATTTCATATCTTTGCAGTGACAACTCATTTATCACCCTGATTTGCTCGATGCATGAGGTTCCATACAATGTGGTGTGTGGAGGGTAAGGATGGGCACCCTTTGCATGGTGTCAAAGGAGGTGGATATCACCACTGGAACTGGTTGTGGAGGGACACCACCATAGACAGGGCTGTTTTACAACACGTTCTATACACGGTGGCTGATGCAATCCTTCTCTGGAGTGCTTCTCAGAGAGAAAATCAATGTGTCTCAGGAGCAAAAGAGAAACCTTGTCACCCCTAGCAAGGAGTTCCATGAGAGAGTACCAGAGGAAGTCACTGCACCATACAAAGGTTTTGAAGATGCTTAAACTGTAGGTACAAATTTGGAGTAAAAATTAGGTGGACTGGACTGTAGCCTACATTGATATTTATAGTGCTGTCTTTACATCTCTGTTAAAACTGTTAGAGCCGCATCAGCAAGGGACTAAATCTGCCTGACTGTAATGCATATTTCAGATCTGGGAAAGCAAAACTGTAGTGGTTTACATACATTTTAGTTTGGAAGCTTCTTCCCTGATGTGAGATCATGAGTCCAATTGATGCTAATGCATTTCACAAAGCAACACGTGAACATAATTGAATTTCTTTTGATGTACAGTGTAATTATCTCAGAGATCAATAAGGGAGCTAAATGAAATTTACCTCCTCCGTTAGCACTGACATATTATTCACTCTTTTGACTATTGATCTATAGTAGATAAAACTTTTTTTCTCTTTTTAAGTCTCTTGTACATTGTCATAACAGTGCCTACTCTGAAACACATTATCTGACACGAGTACCAGTATCTATTATCACCAGCAACAGCAACCAGATGAAAAGTTTTACGATTATTTTTTACTCTGTTAATTCTCAATCAAATCTCACAGTTCCTTTGGACTATATGAGACATTTCTCGTTCCACTTTCACATGCTACATCAAATCTTCTTCACCTTATTATGAATTCTTTACATCTAAAATCTGAGGATTATGAAGACACAAAGCTGGGAAAGAGCTATGAGGATCATATCCAAACTGACTCTCATTTTTATTTGCATTTAATGATTTCTTCTGGGTCTTCTGTCCTACAGTTAGTTTTCATGGAGCTCAGTTCTTCAGAATCAAAGCATTCTGATGTTGAGACTATTTGTGGGAAATTTTGATTTTTACTCTAACCCACCTGAAAGTTACAGATATACAGTCTTTGATGCTTGATACGTGCCTGCTTTGTTCACTGCAGCTAGGTTGAAGAGAGAAGAAAGAGAACTGGTACTTGCATTGTCCACATCTGCCCTATTTTGGATTCTGTCTTTGGCGAAACATAAACACAACATCTTTGCTGCGTGCATCTAGTAGGATGACTGAATGCAACACACTTAGGGTTGATCCAAATCAGTGCAGAGTAAGGTACTACATAGCCTAAAGCAGTACGCCTGTGCTCTGTGTAGCAAAGCAAGTGCATTTCTCAGGAGGAGGAAAGTCTCGCTCTCTCAATTGGGTTATATTCATTTCCACATTCTCGTAGTATGCTGTCATTCCTAAGGAAAAAAATGGCAGTCCAAGTTTGTGCTAAAACAGGGAGTGTCTGTCTGTGAACTCCCGCACCGAGACATTTTAATCAGCTGTCCCAATGGCCTGAACATCCTCTCCTTGTGATCGTGTGACACCAAGTACCCAAGCACCATTTTTTGTGCAAATGTCAGAGATTTTTCTCTTGCTGGCCAAGAGCAAATTAGACTTATAACCATGCACGACTGTCTGGCCCTGTAATGCTGGACACGATAGATGTTTTCTTTAGCATTGCTCTTCTGTATGGCAACATTCTGCATTTTACTTGATTCACAAGTGTAAGCTAAAGAAGTGCAGGAATGATCAATAACAGATGCTAAAGGATCTAATTACAGAAACTGACATAGTCACATTTTTAAATGCAAACACACTAGTTTATTTAGAGATGCACATGCGCTTTATATACATTAGTCTTGAATATGCACCAACATGGATTAGCAAAATAAAACAGTGTGTCCCTTGCAATCTGATTTCAGTGGTACTGTCTTATATTGTTTTTTGGCCAGACAGCTCCATAAGGAAGTTTCTTGTAGAAATATTTTGTACATGTCCACTTGGTAAAGCTTTCTGCATTATATGTTGAATGGTTATGTAGGGCAGTAAACCGAATTTTATTTGAGTGTTCTACCCACCTGTTGCTTACCACTTAGAGGAGAAAAAGGAAAACTATGTGTTTCTGGCTTCATGACACCTTTAGCAGGACTAAAAAAAAAAAATCCCTTATGATGTCATTTTGAAAACTTGTCTTTCAGGTAGTTCAGAAAAGGTTCCAGCTCATCTAATGTAAGCACCCAACTGATAGTTTTAGCTGTCTGCTGGAGCAAACAGCATATTCCAAAAGGTAAATGTTAAAGTCTCTATGTAATATATTTGAAGATACCCATATTGAGAACCTGCCTACCTCTACATTAAATTCCCAAACTGTGTACCAAGGCCTCAGCAGCTAAAATCTTTTCCAGGTACTCAGAGCCATCCATTCCTTTCTGTTGAAAATGTCCTTACAAAGTACATATTAACTTTTGTCTTACTACTTCATTGGTTACCTAAAGCAGAAAAACAAAATCAGGTGCCTCATCAAATGGTCAGGATGTCATAATGTATTTTTAGCCTGGGAATTCCAAAGCAATGTATTTTACAACTGTTTTTTAATATAGATATATTTTATATTGTACATATATATATATATATATTTTTTTTTTTTTTTTTTTTTAATGTGGCAAAGGAATTTGTCTTTTTGGTC
>VZRU01000478.1:404798-437822 GCA_013398155.1 Pedionomus torquatus
GGTAGCGGCGCAGACGTCGCTCGAGGGTGCGCGGCCAGGCACAGTAAACATCCAGGTTATTGTTTATGGCGAAGGACTGCCTTATTATTTTATTATTTTTCTTTTACTGTCAGGCACCGGGTGGTTTGGCTCCCCATCCCAACCCCCGACCCTGCCATTTGTTTTGTATGTTTTTTTTTTTTTTTTTTTTTTTTTTTTGTTTGTGTGTTGTTTTTTTTTAAGCAGACTATCACAAGCTGATCTCTGATACAGGAGATTGAGTATTACTCCTCCCTTCCCACTATGCTTGCCTGTCGACGTTTCGGGGCTGGTCTTACTTGCTATATAATGAGCATAGAAGGTTCCGTATGTTGTTGTATTAAAAGTGCAGCCGAAATGTGGTGTGGCCTCTTCACACTGCTGAAATTGGAAGGGGAGGCTTTGCCAGCCTTCTGGGTACACTACAATGCATCAAATCTGAATTGAGGACACACTTATGTATTGTCCTAACTTTTGTTGGTATGAGTTGTTTTGCAGTGCTTGCTGAGGGGAATGTATGGTGGCTTTGGCTTATTTTTCCCCTTTCCTATTTAGAAACAGGCACAGAAACTTAATCTAGCAGTATGTGACCTTTGTGGCCATGACCTAGGGACTGGGATGTGAGCAGGCTTGAGTTTAACAATAAACGGCTGGTAGTGGTTGCAGGCGCAGGGGAGCTGGATGCTATGCTCCAAACCCCATTAGTCCAGCTGGCACCACTTCTCCCCCGTTGTTGCACCCTGCACAGCTGGGTGCATCCCAGTTTAATTCTCTTAGGGGAGTGTGGCCCCACTGCTGGGTAGAGCTGATGGACAGCCTGCTGGGTGCTCCTGACACTGAGTATGTGAGATTGACCACAGGAGGAGAATTGCCCTTCTTCTACCTCTCAGCAAGTTTGGGGGTTCTGTTGTAGTCTTTGTGTCCAGAAAGGAGTTTCTGGGGGTTCCTAGTTCATCTTGAAGCTGGCTGACACTTCCAGTTTTCTTCTGGTGGGTAGCTGTCTTCCCTACTGAGAGCAGCAGGGGTTATGCATTTAACATAACTGTTTGAAAGTGTAATGTTGGAGATTAGTCCTTTACTGTCTGCTGCGTTTCTCCCTAGCCTGTTGACTGTTTTGCTCTCAGATTTAAATTTAGGATGTTTTCACCATTTTGCTTGCTAAGAAACAAATAGGAGGTTTTATTAAGGGTTCTGTAGCACTTATCCAAGACGTTCCCTTTCCATGTCCTGTATAATCTGCATATTTCTGAAATGAGATTACAGCTCCTGTCTCTCTTAATTTTAAATTCAGGAGTNAGCAGGAGAGGGACTCTGTCAGAAACTGTAGTGACAGGAGAAGGGGTAATGGTTTTAACTTAGAAGAGGAGAGATTTAGATTAGATACTAGGAAGAAATTCTTTCCTGTGGGGGTGATGAGGCACTGGAACAGGTTGCCCTGGGATGTTGTGGATGCCCCATCCCTGGAAGTGTTCCAAGGCCAGGCTGAATGGGGCTTTGAGCAACCTGCTGTAGTGGGAGGTGTCCCTACCTATGGCAGGAGGTTTGGAACTTGATGATCTTTAAGGTCCCTTCTAATTCTAACCATGCTATGATTCTACCCTTCGTTATCCCTGAAAGATAAATGTGTCATTAAATAGCCCACAGCTTTAAGTGCCTTCTGACCACAACAAAAATATTTCCTAGCACTGGAAGGACTCTTCACTGGCTCCTGCACTTTGCTCCTGCACTTTCTTTTCCTCTGGTGACAGTCCAGAAGCGGTTTTGAGCAGCCCTGTCCCACCCGGGGCTGCTCTTGTCTCTCCCCTCCCTGACCCTTTTTTCCCTGGAGAAATGCTGAGGGCTGGAAAACGGCTACCTGAGGCCCCGAGCCGAGAAAAAAAGATGCAGTTGGAGTGCAGGGCGGACAAAGTAAACGCCATGAGAAGGTGGCAGCCCCCCGCATTTGTCCCCCACCCCAGGCCCACCAGAAGAGGCCGGAGCGGGAGCCGGCAGCCGGGCCACAGGGCTGTTTGATTGCCTAAGCCTGGTGGCCAGACAATAGGACCAGAAAGAATGGCTGCTTCCTTCCTTCCTGTCGAGTGTTCTGCCTGAGCGAGCAAATTCAATAGCACTTCGCTTCGCAGCAACACCAGGCTCTCTCGCACAGGCGAAAATCAACAAAGAGCCATTCTCGGGCATTTCCAACTGCACCTAAGCCAAGGCACTGAGCTGTGGAGCCATCCGGCCCNTAACTAAACCAGGAGAAGGTGACACAAGACTTGCTGTCCGCAAAACCTAAACCCGCTGCTTTCTCCAGCTTTGAGTGGCTGCACATTTAAATCACAGGCCAGCAGTGACAATAAAATAGGTGTCAGTCAAGGAAAATAGCTGAGAAAAGCAGGTAAGCAGATGACTGAGACTGTGCTTGGGTGGGTATAAACTGAAACATCCTTTCCCCATAAATTCCATGAATAAGAAGGTAAGATAACAATCATGGATTGAGTTTCTTATTGGTATCAGGCTCTTTTCTGTCTTCCAGAACCCACTCTTTCGTTCAGTGCCAGACTAAGAAGGAACATCGTGTCACTAAAATGACAAGGACCCGGATGCGCATGCCCAAGCTGCCAGTCAGAAGTCAGATTTTTTGTAAGCACTGAGTTTCTAGATATTCAGGGCCCCAGAAGAGGGTCCAGCCCGTGAAGCTATCCCCATGCAGAAATAAAGGACATGCTCAGTTTCCCCACTGTCTCTGCAGTGCAGTTTGTACATCGCTTTGCAGCATAACAATTGGTCCCACGGGATTCCCGGGCATCTGCAGCCCGGCTTCTCCTCTTGTTGTATGAGCATGGCACAGGACGTGGCTGTGTCGAGGGACGTATTCTTGTGAACATCTGGGTTTGTTGATTCAGCGTGTGTGGGAAGAGGAAGGGGGAAGCGCAGAAAGTTTCTCAAAAAAAAGAAAAGCTTACGTGGGATCTTTGGAGTGCTGTTTCTCTCTTTCTCTCTCCTAAAAAGCTAGATTTTTGATTTTTGTCTTTGAAATGAGCAAAGCAAGATTTTGCACTTGCCTGCTGCATATGTTTTCTCAAGCAAAGACCTGTTTGTTTTTCCCATTGTGACTGAACCATATTTGAAACAGACCACTGAGCCAAGTTACATCAAGCCTGTTTCTTTTCTTTTCTACTTCTGAACTATGACAGATTATCCTAACCCATCTGCAGGCATGATTAAAAATATGAAAATCATTTTTACTTTTCTTTTGAACTGCCTTTGATATAGTATTTGCTGTCAGATAATCTATAGAGTTTTAACATCTGGTAATGTAAAATGGTGTGTTATTGCAGCCGAAGAAAGAACCATTTAGATATTTTTATAGTGAGTTTTTTGTGGCATCCAAGATTGCAATTGTGGCTTCAGTTTACAATAAACTCGTGGTGATACAGCTATAACTAAATTATTCATTTTTATGCATCAGAACATAGTTTTTAACCCAGAGGAAAAAAAAAAAAAAAGTCCCAGCACAGAGGACCTTTATTAAGACACACATACTGCCTACATGATTACGATAAGTGACGTTCAAATATGTCATCACCTAATCTTAGGAAACTAGCTCAGACAACTTTCTGTTAAGCAATAATCTGTAAATGACAAAACAATATCTGTTTCCGTCATAGTGCAGTGAAGGCTAGATTACTGTAGTTGAAAGATTTTTCTCCTTCTTCAAGAGCACTCAGAAGAAACATGTAGAGAAAAATTAACAACGGAAATAGGACAGCCATACAGACTATCATCTTTTAGAATTTGGCATCAATGCAAATTCATAGAATTTATAGATACAGCTGATCTAGTTGTACCCACTAACATTTACAGTCTGCTTCCCTACAGAAAGATAGTAGCTGCTAACCTAACATGAGGCCCACTCATAGTCTGGTTTGCTTTTGTTTGTCTTGGTTGTTTTACACACTGGAAGAAGCTCATGGTATCATGCAGTTGGTTTACCACTAGCAAAAGTAGTAACCTAAGAGGATGAGGGTATGCATCCCAATTACTCTCTATCCAAATTCAGACAGAGTTTCCGTAAGGAAGCATTACATTTTTGTTTGTCCCGTGGAAAAGAATTTGCAACTAAGGCTGAAGAAATTGATTTAGATCAAAGAACACCACCACCAGTCTGCTTGCCCCAAATCTGTTATTTGCAAGAGTTTTGTTTATGCTTTTCCTTACTTGATATCCTCCGGAATGACATGAAGATACTGTTCCCACATGCTTCAGCTGGAAGTGTGCATCACCATAAGGAGATTTCAGACTCAAGTTTGAAGATTCCATTCATTCAGGTACATCACAAAATCAAACAAACCATCAGATTCTGGCATGAGAAGGTGGTTGTTGACCATCAGCCATTCATTATAGCACAACCCTTTCCTTTTAGCACTTTCTGTTCTTTTAAAATGGTCTGGTGTCTTTTATTATTTTTTTTTCTTTTAATCTCCACTGTAGTCAGGCTAGAGAGAGGTCAGATGAGTCAGACATTGGTTAAACCAACAGAACTGAGATAATTTTTGACAGTTATATAACCTCCCACCTTCGTTTTAGTAGTTTGCTCATTCCTCTAGCTGTACCCACTAGGACTTCCTACAAGGTCCTAGGGAAAGTTGAGAAGATAACTATTCAGTGTATTTTGGAGTATATATATTAGATACTCTCATTAACCCTATGACATCTGTGCTCCTCTCAGTCTTTTGATACGTCTGTGTTCAGATAGCACCTGTGAGGCAGACAAATACTTTTACAGGTGAGGAGCTGAGGCACAGTCAACACTGCAGCTGGGAGTGTGGCAGAAACGAGGACAGCCACGGGAGGGCTGGTGGTAGCCAGACTAGCTCGGGCACTCGCAGAAGCGTAGACGAAGCAGCTCAGGATACATAGATCTGCCTGGGACCCTCGGCATTTAACCCACACTGAAGTCATGCCATTGGAGTGATTCCCATCTGCAGTTCCCAATTTATAGTAAGTGGTTTGCTGAACCATATAAAGCAATGTTGTCACAATGGTGCTTTTGATTAAAATTTTTATAGGGGGCCACAGTGGCCTTTGAAAACAGTGGGGGTTGACAGTGGTCTGCTGGTGCTGCTAAAAGGTTCAGGAATGCTGAACTTTAAGGTTAGGTTGTCTGATTGCAGTGCAAATATATGCTAAGTGACTTGCCCAAGGTCATTTGTATTATGATATCTATAGTAGAGCAGGCACTGAACACTGATTTTCCATAGCTGTGGTTAGTGTTCTAATCTCTGCTATGAAAAGAAAAAATATTTTCTAATCTGACTAAGTATGTTGAATTGTATCTTAGGCAAAGTTTAACTGGCAATACAATATACATAAGTAGGCTAATAAGCATATCAGGAATCTCCATCTTTACTTCTTCCCTATGTGAACACTTGAATTGAAGCAGCAGTTCATTTTCATTTACAGCTTCTGATATTTTTGGTGCAGGCTCTAACCCAGAAATTGAAATGGGACACATATGCTCTCAAACGAGAGGAATCTCAAACAGGTTTGCACAGAAAACCATGAATGGTCTGACTTGAAACCACTTTTGTTTCTCTCTGCAGCAGAAAGTTGCACTGGTTAACTAAGGTTCAAACTAATCTGGTTAAACTACATTAAATGGTGGGTGGAGGTCTGTTACGCATATTCAGACTAAACAGAGCTTACAGCAGTTTAACTGGGTCACTCCTAAAAAACTGGGTGTCACTTTGTTCTGGAGACAAAGACAGCGATTATTAGGGTGCACATCTCTATATAACCCCAATGTCAGACATAGGAGGAATCTCTTCTCCTTCAGGTTTATTTGCCATAGTAGCTCACAAAATTGTCATTCTCTTCCTTTCCATAGACTAATAAATCATGGAGCAGTCTGCCCTTCTCATAGAGCTAACTGGCCTATCCGTAATGCTAATATGCTAATATTGCAAAATGACTTATGATTACTGTAATCAATATCCAGTCTCTGTTCCAAAACAAGACGACCTTACTGATTCCAAAGGATTTCCAATATCTGAAAAATTGCAAATATATATATATATACACCCAATTTTTTTCAAATGTGAGGGGAGAAACTCTGTCCTTAGATGGTGGCATTCTGTTTGGGTCTTGTTGAAATAGAATTTCAATATTTAGAATAAATATGAATTTTGGAAATTGTAGCTAAAGAAAGCAAAAAGTAAGAAGAGCAGAAACAGCAGTGGTGTGTGGAAGTTCACTCAGGGGATGTAAGAGTCTGAAGGTGCAGCCTTTTTCACGCCCAGGAGGCTGCTGTTCAGTCAGTAGCAGAAACCTACACACAGCAAATGGATGACATATAGACTCCAGGACCATTCTGTAACGTTGTAAGCTCAGCAAGCAGGGAGGTATCAGCCAGTAGGCTCCCTTTCAGTTTTTCTCACACAATGAATCATGGGCACGGATTTGAAGATCTAATACTTATGTGCTTAATTGTATTACAAGCAACTTACACCTGGCAAAAGAAAAATGCCCCTTTTGCAAATTCACTTCTTGGGTGTGGAGTCACGGTGAGAACTACTGTCAGGCCATAGGTCACGAAATGGAAAATGACTGCCTACACGCTTTGTTGCATCAGGTGCTTTGCACAGTTGTCTGGTTTACCATGTGACAAAGTACAAGATGATATACCCAGCAGCGTGAAACGAAAGTGCTTCACATTAGAAAGTGCAAACAACCAAACAGTTTTTAAATATAGGCAGAATCTATAATAAGCAGTAAAACACCCATGCCTCTCACAGCTAATGAGTATTCCCATCTGTAATGGTCTGCCACATCCCTGGTTAATTAGAAACTAAATTACTAACATCTCTAATTATTCATAATGACATTCTTTTACATCTGTTAAATTAGTTATAAAAAATGATTAGCATAAGAAATGATTAGCTTTGAAATACTAGTCAATAAGTCAAAAAGCCCTTGTTTGCCTATTTAATCTAATGAAAGGTATTTTATCTAACTTAGTATCTAAACACACAGGCAAAATTAACCCTGTGAAAGTAAATGGTTTTATCAAACAAAGCAGAGCTAGGTTTCACTGCTGTCATTTATGTATACAAACTGTTTCCCTTAATCAACATATTTCAGAATACTATACATACTTTGAATAAGCTATATAATTTTCCTGGAAATATGGAAAAAAAAAGAAAGAAAGAAAGAAAGAAAGAAAGCTTTGTAAAATATACGTCGTGTTTTAATGTGTTAATAAAATGATGACCCAACTGTCTCCCAGGCGTTCCAGACACTTGACTAACCTATTTGCTTAAAAGGTGTATATGAACAGGCAAGTTTTCACAGGGTGTCATTTTCCATATAATCAGGAGGGCTTTGTGCTAAATTGTATAAGAAAGCATTCAGGGTTAAAATTCAGCATGACTCTCCCCCAAACAACCCTTCCTGCACCTTCACCCCCACTCCCACTTAAACCCTTTTGGAGGTTCCTGCCCTCCCCTCCCTGTTCTCCTCTTAGAAGCAAACTCATCACCATTAGCACACAAATGCAAAATAACCAGCCTAGGCCTCTTCCCAGGAATACAAATTAGGAGCAGGTAGTTGAAGAGCTTAGAAAGCTGAAATAGCGAAGTTCACAATGAAAAGGATGAATAGATGAGAGACTGAAAGTGGGGTAAAGTGTTCAGCTTTTGTCATTTAAAGTGACGTCTTTAACTCTTTGCCTTCATGAGGCTGCTCTTCACAAAAATAATAATGAATTGCAATTAAGACCTGAAGGACAAAAGGGAATTATGTGGGAGGAAAAAAAGAAAAGGAAAAGAAAAAGAGAAAAATTATGATGACAAGAAGATTTTTTTTTCCTTCTGCAGCATATGAATATCTGTCAGGAAAGCAGAGAAGATAGTTTTAGAACTGTCATTGTTTAATGTGACAATGGTGCCACTGTAGATAGTGAAACCAATGATGTCATCAAAGCAGCTGGAGAAAAGTTTGAGATGGCTCATCAGATCTTCTAAATTTATATCCACTCATGAAGCCCTGTAGCTACTTCATGTTCTGTTCTGCTTTTGGGGACATATTACTGTTTCTTACTGAAATAGTGACATTTTAGTTGTAAAGTGTTGCTATATTTAAAGTTATTTGTCCTCCATTTATGCAAAGCCATCAGGAAATTAACTCCTATCTTCTCAGATCCAGCTGCACCTCTAGATTTGGCTGCCACCTGTTTGTCCCTTGCTAGAACAAAGTTCTATTTTGTAACGTAGACCAGTGGGCAAATCATGGTGAGAGCTAAGGATTTTAAAAGCCGTTTTTAAAAGGTATTATTTATTGGATATGGTATCCTGCTGTGGATATGGAATAGCTGTTTGATCACACCGAAGACAAGCAGTTCTTTAAACCAGTCCTCTGATCCATCTGAATGTGGACATTGGATAGGAATCCAAGTTAGATGCAAAACCTTTGGTCCATATTTTCTCTTACCTCTCAAATTGCTAGAGCTCCTCACAAAACCTAGGAAAGATCTTCAGAAGAGTTCCATTAGTCTCTCTCCCATTTATTATTGCAATGCTATTTCCAAACAAAATGTGGTCATCAGTCCTCTGTATTCACTCACGAAAAACACGAAGCCAAAGGCAAGCCAGAGCCATGACAGCTTGTAGCAAGCAGGCCATGTAGGATGGACACACAGACTAGGGACTGCAATATTTGGCATAGGACTGCACCAGTACTTAAACAGCAATGTTACCAGTGGCATATGGAAACAATGGCATTTGGAGATGCAAAAGGAGGAACTAAACTGCAAAAGTAAAAATAAATTATGAACTCTCAAATATTTTTGATAAAAAGATTAAGAGAATGATATTAGACAGCTCTGCTCTAAATGACTAGTGAGGATTGTAACATCCCTCTTCTCTTTTTACCTGGGGTGTTCTCTTTTATTACTGAATAAATCAATGCTGTTTCATACCCTGTAATGGCCATTTTTACTTTGCTACATCACTGAATTTAATAACAAATATACTTTGGGAGAGAAATTGCCAACAGACACATTAATGTAATATTTATGACTTCAAAGTATGGAACATTATTCAAAGTTTACCAGGACCTTTCATTTTACGAAAGAAAATTGAAAATTAAAATTTCACAGGCTTTCTTGTACTTCCTTTACCAACAGCCAGTATTTCTTGCTCACATTTTTGAAATATTGAATTTCAAGTTCTTCTTAAAATAAGGAAAAACATATTAAAATAGGACAATAATAAAAAAATAAAAGGTGACTGCTAAATTAGCTTTCAAAAAGAGTCTACATCAATTCCAGCTACCTCACTTGCATGACAGTTTATGGGCGTGGGAGGAAAAAAAAATCTCATTTTATTTGCATTGTTTTACCTGTTCTCTTTGTTGAGGATTTTTCAGTTCCATGATGATTGCTTGACATTCCTCATTGTTTACTGTGACATTAAAAAAAAAAAAAAAAAAGAATCGGCTATTTAGCAGCTTTGTGGTATGTCTACAGGGACAGGTACAGACAGATGCAAGCTTGTCTGTCTGTTCTTCAAACTGGCCAGACATGAGCCAGCTCTGATCCAAAGTCATATATAGACACATTCACATGGCACTTGTGTTTTGAGGTAAGAAGCAAGATTGAGCAATCCAAGCATGTACTTGACTTTGGACAGGAGCTGGCTCTGGCTCTGTCTGACCAGGTCAGGGCATAGCCAGAGGATCTTGGGTCTTCATGTGCTTGACCAAGTAGTCAGGCTCCGAGAACTTTCCAGAACAAATAGAGGCACAACAACGACCATTGAAAACAGCCCTTACAAAGTCTTTATAATTTAAAGGATAAAATCTCAAGACCTATTTTCTTTGTGGTAATATGAATTTGAATGTTTTTCAACAATCTCACTGCAGTAAAAAATGAGTTAAAACTTTATTCTTCATTTACATCTTAGAGATGAAACATCTATTATGAGAAGTTGTGATTAATTAGTCCTTTAAAGAAATCCTCTTGTCAAGAAGTTTTGTGACTTTCTTCATTTCACGATTCCTTTTGCTTCTTAAACATACTTTAGTGATTTGTCTCCTTCTTGCAATGAAAAAAAAAAAAACAAAAAGTCAAACTAAAGTGCTTAAATTTTGTTGTAGTTGATGGAAATGTTAACATTTATTCAGAAGTACTCATTTTCCTTAATGTGCCTAAATAAATGTTTCCAACACTGTGGTCTATTCCGGCTTGAAATTCCCCACCGAAGTCAATAGGAACTGAACATGTGTATCAGAAGTCAAACTTTGCCTCTTTATGATTTCTTGAGCATTTTTAAAAGTCTCTGAAGGAATACCCATATAAAATACATTCTGAGGTAAGCCCCATAAGGAGAACAAAAGCGGGTATTATTTAACAGCCTCACCAAAATGCAGTGGATCTGGAATAAATCAGGAAGAGTTTGGAATGGATTTATTGGAAGGGTGATGCTTCTGTTTAGCTTTCCATTTTTTACGGGAAGAATTAGAAATGTCATTTGGCAGATGTCTATAATGTTTTTGGAACTGGAAGGAAATTTGGCTTTTCCATTTGGTGTGGGTGGATGTTCCTCTAGGCCACATTTAACATGTAAAATGAGAGAGGTGGGTTTGAAACCCTTCCTAACGGGAGACCTGTAGCTGCATGTTTTGCAGACTTACCTTAGAAAATCCTTTGCCAGGAACCTGCATACCTGATCCATATATTTCCCGTAGGGAGATGGCCCTAAGCATCAATTTCACCCTTTTTGCAGCATAAAGATTCAAGCCAAAAAAAATCAAAGTATCAGGATTCAGAGCAACAAGAAATCAATAGACCAGATAAACTGGTTTATCCTCCTTGCTTTTTGCTGCTGTGCAAAGGAGCTATAAACATGGTTACTGAGCCAGATTCCATCAGTGCATTTTGTACCACTAAGTACATCTTGGGTTTCTGCTTGACATTATATTTGATGGCTGTCCTGGCTGTCCCTCCCTGAGCAGGATGCAATTCTAACCTTTCTTGATTTGGGGGGTGTGCTGCTGCTGTAGCACTGATAATGATAACTGACAAACAAAAAGAGAAAACTCTTAGACATTGCAAGAGACCACAGGAAGCTTCAAACAGTACCACACAGTGCTAGATGCAAGGTAAAAGCACAAAAATGCAAAACTGAATAAAATACAGAGAACATTTCACCAAACATTGATGAAAATCAATGGTCCCCTTCCCCACGAGAAGAAACTCTAAAGGCATCTCTCTGCTGCTCCTCGTACATTTGCCTTACAACAAAAAGATAACACACCAATCTGGTAATATTTCTGTTCCACAACTTGATAAAAGCAGCAGCAGCAACATAATAAATGTCTACAGAAAACAGAGAACCTGCTGTAGAGACTCTAAAAACATATATACCCAGTTAGATGAATTTGCTTTGTGCTGCACCTGAACTAATAACCTCTGCTGAGAGTTGGTTGTATACAGGGTAAGGGCTGCAACACAATCAAGGAATTATAGATCAAAGTATAGATCAGCCAGAGTACCTTCAATCATCATAAAGATACTACAATACATCTATAACAATCAGTTTGTAAGTGTTTAGGGTAAAATTAATCTTTCTTTCTTCGGTGAGCTAAAAGCTAGGTTTATAGTCTAACAATAGAACTCCTTGCTGAAGTCTATTGCAGACAATAATTTTAGAATGTAATGGTTGGACTCAATGATCCTAAATGTCCTTTCCAGCCTGGACAATTCTATGATTCTATAATGCCTTAGGAGAGTGGGCTTTAGAAATTAACAAAAGCGTCATTAAAAGTCATTAAAAGACTAGATTGGATGAAGGAAGTTTCTGGGTTGAAAGTTGCTCAATTATGGGTGAGTCTTCCAGAGGCAGCATCTATACCAGCTAGTACTTTTTTTATATATTCCCTACTTCTGTAAGAAGCAGCATTAAGGACTGGATAGATCTTTTGTCTGTCTGACCAGAGGTGGCTGGTCTAACATTTTTGTGGTGAGACAAGGTCACAGTGTTCTAATACAGTCAACGCAGACATAAGCACTTCCACAGGATGTTCTAGATGTAATCAGCATAAAGTGTATGTGCAGCTGATTGAAAGATATTTTTTCTTTTTTCTTTTTTTTTCCCTAGAATCAGAAGCCTATAGAGGGAGGCAGTAACAATCTTCTTGTAAATAGTGTCTAAAATATCAGAACAGAGACTCAGCAATAAATCCTTCATTAGGATTGTTTAGGAACAGATTAGGCAAATATCTGCAAGGAATGGTTGCAGTACATCTAGTACTTCTTACTGTAGACGATTACACTAAATGGTCTTAAGTAATTCTGTACAGTCCTGCCTTTTTCTACACGCCTGGAAAAATTTCACTGACGCTGTTATTGGACAATGTATTTTATAAGCCATGAAACAACTTTCTACTGAAGCTCCATGTTATGTTCCATGAAAGCTGTGCTCAGGGAATTATTTTTGGCAATAACAAGACTGTTCAGCCCCAGAGAGAAAACTGTGAGGACAAGTGTGATGTGCATTCTTCATGTATATTTATTATATTATACTAAACATAATGAATAAAAGACCATGGAAACTGTCATAATCATCAGAACCATAAACTGATTTTACTTGTACCAGTTTAAAAAAAAAAAAAGTAAATGTCATTAAAATGGATAAAATAGGGAATTCACATTCTATTTCTGAATTAGTATGCCATATAGCACTTGAAATGTAGTGCTTAAACAAGTAACAGCAGGATGCAGTAACTCAGTAACTAGGGGTAGGATTCTGCTCAAGATTCAGACATCTAAAGTTAGGAAGGAATAAATGTCTATGCTAAGTCAGTGGAGATCCAGTCAAGCCAGTCAAAAGAGTACAGAGTGCTATTCAAGTAGTTAAAATTAGACATTTGCTTTAGGATGACTCAATTGCCTATGTACAGGTACCTAATGCAATAAACTGGATTCCACCCATCACTCCTGACGGTCATGCAAATGTCACAGATGCACTTGGAGAACTCAGATAGCACAGAGAATTCAAGTGTGAACTATTGAGTAGATTCCCATTAACTGTAATGGAAGCTTAGCCAACTCTTTTACATATAGACATATGCATGTAATACAGAAGCTTGTCCTAAATTAATTCTTTCTAAATTCGTAGTCTTTTCATTTTTGCATTGCTTTAAAAACATCAAACTTTTAAAACACTGCTTAGATTTTTGTTATGGAATTATATGATATATCAAATAGATAAACGATCTAAAATACTGGACTTACATATGCAAATAATGTAGACCTTAAGAATGTGTAAAAGTTTCAATACAACACCTTATATATCTGAACGTGAAGAAAAATTCTGATTGTAAAAAGTAGTACAGCATCAGATTCATTTAAATCAATCTTAAAATTGAAAGTATAGGTGCCTTCATCTGGGCTAGTCACATAAAATCCCTTCTTAATCAATTCAGTTCCTCCCAATGTAGTTGAAATAAAAGTAGATGAAATTGGCCATACGGTTTGTACCCTATATGTGCTTCTACACTAGTTATTCAGTGCACTGGAGGATGGTTTCCTGATATAAACTTGTCTTGAATCTATATTTAGACTCTTCTGATTTACACAGCTGGTATGCTTGAAGCACTTTTGCTCCTAATGGAGCCAAGTGGGATGTTATACCATGGGGTGCCACTTGCAGTACCCCAGTTGAAAAACGGATGCAAGGTCATTCAGCAGTTACTCTTCTACAAAGGACAGGGATGTGCTGTGAATCAGCAACTGGCACCAATATCATTGCCAATAAAGAAAGAACATGAATATGTAGTCCTAAAATCATAACAGATCACAACAAATCTAGCTCTGTTCTCCGCACTTTGCTCTGTAACAGCTCTTAATGTAGACACACTCTAAGATTATTCATTTAGAACCACAGAATCATAGAATCATTTAGGTTTGGAGAGACCTTTAGGATCCTCGAGTCCAACCGTTAACCTAACCCTGCCAAGTTACCAGTAAACCATATCCCTAAACACCACATCTACATGTCTTTTAAATACCTCCAGGAAATAACTCTAACCGCTTCCCTGTGTAACCTGTTCTAATGTTTGATAACCCTTTTGGTGAAGACGCTTTTCCTAATATCCAATCTAAACCTCTCCTGGTACAACCCAAGGCCATTTCTTCTCATCCTATCACTAGTTACTTGGGGAAAGAGACTGACATCCACCTCTCTACAATCTCCTTTCAGGTAGCTGTAGAAAATAATAAGGTCTCCCCTCAGCCTCCTTTTCTCCAGGCTAAGTAACCCCAACTCCCTCAACTGGTCCTTATAAGACTTGTGCCCTAGACCCCTCACCAGCTTCATTGTTCTTCTTTGGATGTTCTCCAGCACCTCAATATCTTCCTTGTACATACACTAAAGATCAAGGGAGTCTAATCATGGAATCATGGAATTGTCAGAGTTGGAAAAGAACTCTAGTGATCATCTAGTCCAAATCCCCTACTCAAGCAGGATTGCCTGGAGCACATTACTCAAGATGGCATCCAGGCAGGTAATGAAGGTCTCCAGAGAAGGGGACACCACAACCTCCCTGGGCAGCCTGTTCCAGTGTTCTGTCGCCCTCACTAAATAAGTTTTTTCTCATATCCGAATGGAACTTCCTATGTTCCAGTTTGTGCCCATTGCCCCTGGACCTGTCACTGCAAACCACTGAAAAGAGTCCATCTCTATCCTCAAGTGGATGGTTAGTATAGAAACAGATACATGAGCTGTGGACATCAGAACTGAGATAACTGTTATCCATCTGGGGTTCCATGGAACCTGACTTCTTTAAAAATTATTTCTTGTAAAGGCAAGGCAAGGCAGAGGAGAGGACATTTACAATTTACATTTACGTTTACAATTTATTTATGAAGTATTTAGTATTTCAAAAATGTCTAACCTTTGAAAAATTCTGCATCTAAAATGTGGGAAACAAATGTTTGTGCCACAATCATTCTTGTTAGATTAGACAATGATCTAGTAGCTCTGAGACCATGTTTGTACTCATTAAAACACTATTGCTGAAAGGAAAGAGTAGGCTTAGAGCAGTCTTACAGACAGGAAGACACTGGGTAATCAAATCAAAGTCCATCTTGGATCTCAGTGTTCCCTTTACAACACACGTGATTCTGACCTAACAAAACTAGACCTTAAGAAACCACAATTTTCTCTCCTGCTATGTCTGCACATTAGCTTTCTTTCCTGTCACATTACCGCTTTCTGCCCAGGGAAGCTACTACTGTGTAGAAATTTAGCCTTTGAACCACTAAGACTGTGCTAAAATATTGTCCAATATTTTAGTTCTATACTTTGACAATATTACTCCACTAAGCAGGTTTTCATATTAAAACTGCAACCAGTAGGATGTGTTTTTCTCCATTCAACAAAGCTACAAAGAACTACCTTACTATTTCTTAAAAATCAACGTGTCAGAGTTTATATCTTTTCTACATGTCCCAGGGTCAATCTCCTTCACCAGCATGAATGCTTAAGGTCACCTAGCCAACTCACTAACCTTGCAGAATCATCCATAAACTATAGCTGAATAGCTGTGTTCACATTGCCAGGCTTTCTGAGGGACCAGTTGCAGTGTTTCATTGACTTAACTGTTTGAAAAGCTGAATTTTAGTGAAAAATCTTTCCTAATACCACTGTAGAGAACTACTTTATCAACATATTTAGCAGAAGAATTCTTAGCTTTGCCCTCTGTTAGCTATGTGCATTCACACTGGGAAAAAAAAAAAAAAAAATCATAGATCCAGCACAACTCCATGAGTTGTTTTGTATTACTTATACACAAGTTTTCCAACAAACAAGTTTTCCAGCAGAACCCAGTTGAAGATGATGGACAGGATGGATAGCCATGTGAGCCTCAATAGGCTGTAGTAAACTGCAGGTGAATGACACACAGGCGGTCACTGTAATTCCCCTATACCTTCTTCAGGAAAACCCAAGATGGTTCAGGCTTGGTGTGAATTTCTGTGTCTCAAAAATGTCTTAAGAACATAGGGACTTCTTATGACCTCAGAAGATTGGTGCATATAGCCCAGGACATGGTTTCTGATGGTGACAACAGAGATGCTATTTACAAAAAACATGCAATCCATTCCCCTCCTACTCCCACCCCATCTACCACTGTTGTACTGGAATATTTGACTGTGGTATTTCACCCCCCATTCATTTTAATTTCTCTTCAATGATGGGCTGTCTATAGAGCAAACATTTCACAGACACACGTCTCACTTTTTACCACCAAATTTACAAAAACAAAGGAAGCGAAGACTGTCCAGAAACACCTTGGGTTCTTGAAGCTGGTTATCATTATGGGTGTGGATGGGACTATGTCTTGTGAAAGCTGTTTGTCCGTGGAGATCGCCTTATGCGTCTTCTCAACTAACTCCTGATTATGGATTCATCTTATCTTCGCTGCCACTTCTCAAAAGTCTCCTAAGAGGTATCAGCACGCTCTTCCCTTACTGGATGTCCTTCCCTTTCTAGTCGTTAGCTAGCAGGAAACAACATAATATCAGCCTATTATAGTCCTAACAAATGTATAATCCCTAAAAAAGCTGTTGTTGTAGTTCCTATAAGTTGAGGGAAGTTGAGTCCAGGGTTTAACTGTAGTCAAGGTTCCCTTCTGTGCAGGGCAATGAGGATCTGAAAGCAGACAACTCACAATCACACTAAAAAGTAAGAATCAAAAAATGCAGTTACCAAAAATATTCACAGTCCTGTGGTAAGGTTACACTGCTTATCAAAAGGATGTTTACATGTCATGTCCTCTAGGATGTGCAGTGATGCGTGCTCCTGGTACTTTTTCCTCTCTCCAGCCAGGAGGAGGGTTCTCCTGAAATGTTCTCCGCACCTCTTCCTGCTTCTAGGCCAAAAATCAAAGCAATGCTGCTTGGGGAATGAAGTGGTGAGTATCTGGAAAATATTTTGTAGCTAGTTGGGAGCTAGTTGAGAAGAAATGCTTGGATTTATAAAAAGCAAAGTCTCTTGCTTTATAAGGCATAGATGTGAAAAGCAAGATGGTTAGTAACATTTTCAAAGGTGTTAACCGGAAGCTTGGGTCTTATCTTTTCTAAGAAAATTGGTTGGGGAATGGTACTTATTTGCTTGTGTTTTTTAAACAAACATTTTTGACTTATCAGATGGTAAAATCACAGTGCTAAGAGTGCGACTGTAGCTTTTAACGTATATGGGTAGAGATGGTAAACATTTCCTTAGTAGCATGAATGACCAAACCACATGTGGTGAAATTCCAGCAGCTTTGACTGCACTAACATTTTACCTTATGCTAATGATCATGTGTGAGCAAGCAGTTGGTAAAAAACATACACTTTTTTTTTTTTTAATCTTATTAGTGTGGCCACAAAGACTACAGCCTTCTTCGCCTAAGAAATTAATTGAGCTAACAGAACTGAAACATCTACTCATTTCTTTTGGCTTATTAAAAGGGGGACAAAATGTGAGCTAAATCACAGATACAAAGGAGGAACTAATTTTCCTCCATCAAAGAAATCCGCAAACTAATTTAAAATCATTTTAAAGCTGTGGAAACGTGGTGACAACCTAAAGTGGGGAAGGTAGCCTCAGTAGCTTCTCTGACTGGAACAGTAAAAGCTTGGTGGTGAACAGTAACCGAACCCCATCAATTATCTGAAAGTCTTAATATTCTGTGGAAACCAGGCTCTCAGTAAAGGCTTAGGAGCCAGTCCCTGTCCTTGAAATGAACTGACCTTTGGGTATGAGCTAGAAACTCTCCTGTTTTTTAAACTGTGTTATATTCTTATTTTCTGATTTATCTCCTTGCTTTTAACTGTATTATAAATGAGGTTTGGTTGCAAAATTATAAACTAAATATAAGTATAAAGCCACCTGGATTCTGAATATTGTTGACTCATGTCAAATGTGATTCAAATGTTTTATGGAAAAAATGAGAAGTTTGTATATTGGCAAATAAGGCCTCAGATTCTTACTCTCTCTCAATAGAGTCTGTGGTGGGTGACTTAGCCTACCCACCCTTACACTGAATAACAGACTTCATAACTCCAGATATAATCATAGAATGGTTAGAGTTGGAAAGGACCTTGAAGATCATCGTGTTCCAACCCCCCTGCCATGGAAAACTATGATCATTCATGTCATTTTATTTAACCGAGGAGACTAGTCAAAAGTCTGTAATGCATGAGGTTCACACAGGGATTCAGTATTTAACTGCAGGATTCATGTGCTCAAGGCCTATAGATGGCTTTCTACCATGATTAATCCACTGACTCTTACTAAGCAGAGCTGATACTCCCCTAAGTTACAGACCTCTTCTACCTCTGCATCTTGCAGAAAAGGCAGAATTATCCCCAAACAGCCCAGACCAAGAAACAAAAACCATACCATGTCAAAATGCAGGCTGTCGTATTGGGCAGACCGGTTGTAGGGCTTGTGCAGTCGTAAAGTCGCAACTTCCCAGAGATGCTGTCTCTCTCATGTGTCACGGCTACGTGAGCCTGACCACAAAACTCCTTCCTGACCGCCCAAGGGCCCACGTTTTTCTGTCCTTTTTTTTTTCCATCTTGGATTTGTCAACATCCCAGTGTCCCCGCCTAGGAGGTACGGCCTTTTGTTTGATGTGAGCTGAACACCCGAGGGCACTGAAGGGGTTAAGTGGAGGAAATTCTTGTCAACTTCAATAGAGAATCAGGCATTTTAAAGGATTTTCTGTAAGAAGAACCCAGTATGTCTGACATCAGAGCCACAGCACATCACAGCGAAAGAGTAAAAATTTTACTTAAAGGGTTTTTTATACTTTCGGAATGGAAAATATTCATATTGTGGTTTTGCACTAAAAATAAATTCTTCCATTCACAGCCAGCAACAGGTAGCTGAGGTTAGATCAAACCACTAGCTTACTAATGACTATGAATTGCAGTATCTATAGAAATGACCAGAATTCAAGGCAGCCTCTAAAATAAGCCAGATGAATCATTCTTGAAAAATATTATTCGCTACGTAATAAGTAGGCTCAGCATAAATGTCTGCCACACAAAGCACACTTTAAGTATTTTTAAAAAATGTAAAACACTGTTGCATGTAAATTGAAGTGATCAGTTTTATTCCTTTTTGCAAGGGTTCTGCTTTTTTCAAAACAAGTCTGGAAACACTCAAGTGATCCTGGGATCCTAAAGTTAAGTGACTGAATTGGAAGCATTCCTTTTGGGCAAGCATCTTGAACGCAATAAATAATAGCTCTTAAAGTATTATAAATAAGGAATCTGAACTGTCTTGAGTTATAGTGAAAGCTATTGTTCGCCAGAGATGCAGCAAGGAACAAAAGCTGATAAAATCTTTAGATTCTTATTCTACTGTGTAACCCCTTTTTTTTTTTTTTTTGGTAGTAAGTTACTAGGTCAGACAGTGCTAGTGCACATGACTAGAACATCACTACCATTAGTGGAGATGGGCTCATTGACCCAACCCAAGAATCTGGGCCTCAGTTCAATTATTAAAAAAAAAAACTCCCAAAATCACAAACACCCACTGTGACAGCAACCTCTGTCCTGTACATAATTTTCAACAGGGTTATATTTTAATATTTCATATCCTACGTTATCTCACAAAGGCAAGGAGGTAATCTATGCCTGCAGGACTTACAGACCTCAAGAGGTAAGAGGAGATAAGGATCATTAGGAAAGAAAGACCAAACCAAACAGCTGATGGAAAAAAAAATCACAACAGCAGAAAATACCCATTCTATCAAGAAAGCAAACACCAAAATAGCAAAAACTTTTCACTTCTGCAATTTTTTGGTCTCTGGTGTTTCCTTGTCCCAGCAAGCATTATTGCAAGCCTCTGAAATGGGTACCAAGGACAACATTTTTCATTGCCATGCGTGATGTAGCCTGCCTTCACAAGACAAAAAAAACAACTCAATAACCCCAATAAAAAAAAACAAAAAAAACAAAAAAACACCAAAAACCAAAAAGCCCCAAAACCACAGACAGAAAACAATACCTTGCATGTCATCAACATGAGATGTCTAAATCACATGTGTACAATTCAGGTCTAAGTCACTAAATTTAGAAACGAATGCTGTTTGTGTCTATTTAGTGTCTGTACTGCTGTGGGACTGAACATCTCCGTAAAGCCAAACCAACAGTAAAACCAACAGTCATTATTTCATGGCCATCGCTGCTCATGCTTATCACTACTACAACCCTCATGCATCTAGACAGTATATTTTTTAATTCTTCCCACTGAAAATTAGGATACAGCTTACTTATAACCCAATCATTTTATTTGTAGCACAATTGCAGCCACAGAGGGAAATTGGTAAATAAATTGTGCCTATATAAAAAAAAAAAAAAAAAAAAAAAAAGGAAAAAAAAAGGTTAATCCACTGGGTTCTTCTGCTTCTCTGCATACATTAAAAATTCTCAACATTTAAAAAAAACTCCTATACTTTTGAAGAGTATTTTAAAAAGATTTGGCATCAGTAAGTTATGCACGTACTTGCATTATATAACCACATCACATCTGTGCACTCGTCCCCCCTTTTACCACTCACGCTGTGATGACGCCAGAGTTGTTCATAAATTGTAAGGGGCTGAGAATCTGCCTTTGCGTGAGAGTTTATATCAATGCTGTTTGGGGACTGACATGGTCTTTTTGAAACTTGCCATATTATGTACAATTAGCAATAAGAAAACTAGTATCTTCACTCATTTCTCATTGAAAGTACAGAGTGGAAAAAAAAGCTGTTCTGTTTACTGGACCAACATACCATGCCTGGGAGACTTCAGTATACAAAGTAGAGAGCACAGGGTAGATGTACTCCACTCTGCAGATGTAGTCTCTCAGGGGTGGGGGAAAAGAGTGCCCTTCATGGTCTCATTTGAAAACTAGGGGAGAATGTTACAGCAAAAGCTGATACCCAAAAAAAGAATATTATTAGCATAAAACATGGTAATAGGAAGTCATTTCTTTCCCTCCATTCTTCATTTCCCTTAAAGAAGATGTAGTGATGTGCATACAAATATATATATATATATATGGGATATAATGGATGATATAGAAATGTAACTGTAAAAATATTTTGCCCATTTTAATGGGCAGCTTACATCAAAGCGATGCTAGTCCTCTTAGACACTTCTGTCTGAGATGAGCTCGCTACAGTTTACTTTAAACATGTTTTCACTCATTTAACTTCAGGTAGTGCTTATGGCTGATTTAGTAATACTGTCACAAAACACTGTGCAGATACTCTTAGTATGAATGAGCCTATGCCAATTAACCAGGCTGTCAGCTAAACCAAATTAATACTCTCCCTAGACTTTTTTTGTGACAGCTGAGTGAAACTGAATTCAGTCAAAAACTGTTGCAGCTTTAGTATACAAGAAAGGTTTGATAAGAGTATGCCGAAATAACGGGAGAAGCTTAGATTGGCACAAGTCTGTCAGTAAAAGCCTAACAAGAATCTGCAGCACCATTAATGGAATTAACCCCCAAAACAGAATCTCTCATCAAAATCTTAAAGATTGGTGTCTGAAGGAAGCAACTGCATTTACACTACAGAAATCTTAGAAATAAATAATTTTAGTCATAGAATAAGTTACGTAGGATCAGAACGAAGGTTAAAAATCCCAAAGTAAGGTAGCTATTCCTTGATTCAAAAGTGTGTCTCATGCAATTATAAACTTTTTTTATTCCCCTAGGCAGCTGGGATTTTCCCAGGATACCCATTCAAGTGTATGTTCAATCAGTACATATTCAGGAATTCACCTCTTGTCTATACAAAGTTTCAAGGAGGTCAAGGAGAATTTTGTCATTGCCTCCAGTGAGGCCAAGCATTTCACCCACCAGTCTTGCAGCTGAAGTGAGGCCTTTGGATAAAAACTATGTGAAATGTAAACAGCACAAATCCTGGCCACATTTAATAAACCGAACAGGACGTCTCTCCATCCAATATTTTGCTTAGCTTCATTTATCAACTTTTTTTTTTTTACCAAAAAAAATAATAATAATAAAAAAAAAATAGTTGACATTGTTCCATTTTTCTAAAGCAGAGTTTTTAAGGGGTGAATTGTGACAGTTCTTTTGTCTCCAGACACATCCCTCAGACCACGTGTATATAGAAATATATTTTGCATACACTTAAAATACTTCAGTGAGATCTGTTCTCTCAGATGCCAAGCTCAAATGCAATACTTTACACACTGTATTTTCTCTATGAAAGCCTGCAAAATCACTCTGCAAACACAAGGTTCCATAAGCCACCCACTCTATAACCTGGGGCTAAGGGAGGATGGGGCTGAAAGGAAAAAAGAGAGAACACTTTCCTATCTTGTGGAAAGATGAGGTTATAGTGATTATCATAGGAGGAAACTATTTTTGTGACTGTTTTCTTCAAGATGTATGTAAGTTCCAAAAGTAAGATATGCCATCTTAATTCATTCTTAAAAATTAAATGTGTGCTATGACATACGAAAGCTTGCTTGCTAATGAAAGATAAACATAGGAAAAAGTCTGTTTTCATGACTTGTCAGTAGATACTTAAAGAATAATTCTGTAAAAAGAAAAAATGCCATTCCCCAAATAAACCCCAAAATTACAGATTCAGGTTACAAAATATTGATATATAATGTTACGTAGCTATTCTACACTGGAGTAAGAGGTCCTATCACCTAAGCTTCGCAAAAGTCTAATGAGTTACATTGTCACTGTCCTCCTTTGACAAAAAACGAAGTATGGTGCTTCTGTGCAATTAAGTTACTACTTGAGGATTAGATTGTGTCATCCTAATTGGTGAGGATGTCTATCTGGGTGAGTAAACTTCCCTTGAGAAGAGATTTGTGGGAGGGATCTCATTCCTCCTGGTGTGCAAACAAGTGTGCCCAAGAACATTCCTGGGCACCACATTCCAGCTGGCCCTGAAAGGACAGTGTCCATGCTGGGCAATTCCTTTAACCTCTAAAAGAGGGGAGTTGCTGGCAAGCTGACATTTGGGAATGGCCCTGGAACTTTTTAGCTCCTGAAATGTCCTGGGGAATAACTCGGGAGAGTACTTTTTTGGCACATGCTTAACTCACACCAGGGAAAGTCTTAACGCTTCACTAGCGTGGGCAATTGCCCATTGTCCAGGAACATTTCCACCTACTGTCTGATTTACTAGTACAGAGGTGGCCAGGAACTCTGTCGCGCACTTTCAGACTTTGTACTGTGATTGTACGTATCACAGGAGAGAACAGTTCAGGCCCAGTCCTGATGTAAAGTTCATTTTTTATACCATTACTCCNCTTTTTCTTCCACTTTGAGATGAAGGGGTCTGAGGAATGCCTTCTTTCTTGAGACCAGTATTGAGAGTAGTAAGCAGTGTGCAGATAGACAGCTTTCACGTTTAGCTGTAATATTAAGGGATCCCCATGCACTGGTTTTAAAGTACGAACACAGTGTTTCCCCAACAAAAAATAGCCACTGAAGGATAAAAATATATACACGATAAACAGCTGCATGATCTCCACCTGCAAAGCAGCAGAGGTAGAAGACGGTAAAACCTACTGCTAAAGTGTATTGCAAGACTTCTGCAAGAAAGGACTGATGTTCCCGCTTTGCTTTACTGCTCAATGCAGCTTCAGTTAGATAAGTTCCCAAAGTGCATTCTCAATCCTTTAACTGCTCTACTTATATGCTTCATGGTGCCAAATACATCGGGGGGAGGTGGGGTGGGGAGAATCATAAAACTAACACTCCATTAAATTATCACTGTCTACAATAATTAAACCAAATGCAAAAACAAAATGAACAAAAGCAAACAAAACAATTTTGAAATTTTCTCCTCTTTGCAATAGTTTATGCAAAAGAAATGAGAGGCAAGAATAATTTTATGCATTTGATGGCATTTGTGGTGCACTAATCTTTACATGTGTCTTATACGATAACAAGAAATAACATCAATGCTTTAGGGAAATCAGTAACCAGTAAAAACTGCACTACAGTGGAAGCTGACAGAGGTCTGAATTGATTTTTAGACCTAAAGTGGAACTGCCTGTCTCTAAATAAAGTAACACTTTTAAGTATAACCAAATAGTGCATTTTGCTTACAGTGCAACTATTTTTGAAATGTGGGTTGCTAGTTTTTTGTTTTTTTTTTTTTTTCCTGCTGATGACAATGTTTGAATGGTAATTTCGAAATTTTCCATTTAGGTGTGCTTTTTGAGAGACACACTGAAAGAGCATCACGATATCCTTTTATCAGTAATCATATTGACAACTGCACGATTTATGATTTGGTTTATATATACTACTTCTTAATCGAAACAAAATCAGGGTGAAAGAAATAAAATAAACCAAAATTATTTTAAATCCCCACTTTGTTCAAGGTGCTTTCTATGTCCATAAGTTGGTGATTCATCCTGATACACCCTTGTGTAATGGCTCTCCAAGTTAAACTTAGGCCATCTGATTTGCATCAAGTGCCTTCTTTTGTAACATATCTCAGGTGCATCCAGTGGTTTTGTAATTATACAGCAAGCAATCAGAAAGGCAGAGATACTCTGATTCCACATTTTCTTACATTTTTAAAACAGATTATCTCCCTTGGCCAGATTGTTTTAAAATGTAACTTAAACTTGTAAGTATTAAAATATCCATAAATAATCCTAGGTAATAGCAGGCTACATTGTCAAAGTTTCTGATTATTGGTAACTTCTACTGAAATGAGAACCAATGCATTTTACTTTGGAAGTCTGAACATTTTAGCTATAAACTTCTCTAATCAGCATGCAGGATCTGAGTCATTAAAAAAAAAAAAAAAAAAAAAAAAAANCAACAGACAGGATGTGAGAAAATAAAAAAAAAAAAAAAAAAAAAAAAAAGAATAAGATAACAATTTCCTACAGCACCAGCAAAGAGAAACTTCAGATATACAGTACGTTTGTTGCTTTTTCCCAAGGTTGAAAATGCTGAACTCCTTCCACCTTGCCTCAAGGAAAAATAGATACTGCTCATGCCCAAAGGTAACTACATCAGCTCTTCTGGACAATCCCTGTGACAGAGGAACAGCAGATTCTGCTTCTATAGTAGCAAGACATCTGTCATTTGAACACAGTGCCAATAAGATAAAACAAAAGCCAAGGAGAACTCTTTAAAGACACATAAAACTTTCTTGGGTAATAAAAAATCATACTAAAGAAATGAAAATAAGTTGTTTTCTGGAACTGGGGATTTCAATGTCACTTGAATGGAAAAAAACAATTTGTATCTCTCTAAAATGCAAGACAAGTACAGCAAGGTAATCATTTTTTCCACCTTGTCTTAAACTTTCAGAGACAGAGAACACTAATGAGAAAAGCATGTTTCATCCTCCTCTTTCACCTTTTGTCCTAGTAAGTGGCAATAAACCTTTATGTATTATGGCTAGAAAAGGTCAAGGGGAGGGACAGGGATCAGAAAGAAGAAATACGAAGGGAAATAAGTATGACTAACACATAGGGGGTCTCCTGAGAATGAAAAATAGACCATCTTTTTGAAAGTACTATGTATATACACATAGTTTCCATCAAACTGTCCTGATTTCAATGAGATGTCAATCTTTATTTCTAAATTTCCAGTTTAAAATCAGAAACAAACCTAAGTATTTTCATTGGTAAGGATTTGATGTGCTTTGTCACAAAGCAGTCTACCTGCAACCTCAGCCTGTAATTGATTTATTTAAGATGAGCCAATACGTTGGTGACATTTTCACTAAGAAGTTTATCCAATACTATTCATACAGACATTACTCAATCAAGCATGCTCTCATATTCAGCCAATTTCTTTCTGGGTCTCTGCTCCAGTGACTGATTGAGAAATTAGTCTCAGCAAATGAGATCATTATTACTCGCTGTACCTGCACCCATCTAGGAACATCAGAGACGAGACAGACTGTTCAAATCCATTTCCCCCAACAGTTAATTCCTAAAAATAATTAGGCATTCTACTGCAGTACAGAAACACATTCTATTCTTATCCTGCCATTTAAGAATAAGCCTTAAGATTTCACTCATCACATAAGTGAATTATTTTATACTTTGCCAAACATGAAAATGCTAATACAGGTAACATTGTACATTTGAAAAAAAAAAATAAAATGAATAAATAGACAAGTTATGCATGGTATATAAGTGATCAGCACTTTCCTACTGACAAGCCGTTTCCAATTCATACATGCTGAGAGTTTTGTAAGGAAGTGTAAAAAAGCTATTGTGTTAATCACAATGACCACTTAACTACTGCACTTCCTCACTCAGAGAATTTTGGTTTCTGAAGACTGATTTGGTAACTCACTTGAGTATGTAAATACTCACCTGAGTACGATCTCAAATCCTTTAAGAAAATATTTTATGTCCACCTAAATACTGTATCATGTTATTCTCCTTTTGAATCCAAGGTTTTTGTTTTGGTTTGGTTTTTTGTTTTTTTTTTTTTTTCCTGCTATGATTGCTGTCTCAGGAAAGAAATTATAATTAAGCCTCAAACCATTAAAGAGCAAAATAAAAAAATTGTTTAAAGATATTAATAAAGACAATTCTAAGTTACTGCACAAGTGAATTTGATATATTTATTTGTAGTTCAAATCATATGAAAAAATAATTTGAAAAATGCTATGTTTCCATCGTTGCTATAGTCAACTGTCAGTCCGGTCCTGCAGGTCTCTTAATTTCAAGCAAACCTTACAGTGACATCAGAATTTACAGGAGGTTAACAGATCAAAACACTAAAGCAGCAACACAACAAATTGAGCAATAATAAGGGGTTTCCCCTTTCTTATGGCTTAATAGCTGTCTAAAATCAAATCCTTTATAGTGTATATCTGACATAACTTTCACAATTATCCTCAAAACCCATGTATGGAAAATTTTCTGTTCTTGGACCTTCGCTTCCCTATCTCAAAGGACAAAGTAGGCATGCTTTAATAACATTATCTCAATCCACTTGGAAAGCCCTCTTAATTCTTACTAAAACAATGTAATCTGTTTGCGGCAAGATTTTGGTTTCATTTAGAACAGTAAACCTTATCTAATTAAGTGCAGTATTAGGATATTAGCTAACATATACCTGACCACTTTTAAGAGTCCACTGCAGGCACATGTTAATTCATAGTAACTGAGGCCCATACCCCAGCGCCGTGGTTAGCTCAACTGGCTGTGCCTAATGCCATCCTCCTGTATGTCTTCCTTCCCAAGTGCCATACATACAACCCAATTTACTGGTATTGGGTTTACCTGGAGTGGGGATCCACTATTTATCCTCATTAAGAACTAAGTGGAAGATGACAACCAGTGTTTAATGTTGAGACCAGCTTCAAATTTCACTATCAACTAGGGGATGGGTTTTCCTTTTTCCTTCGAACCTATCTAGGTTCAAAGCACTCAAAGCATCTCCTGTAGCATCAACCAAAACAAACACATAATTTTAGTACTGGACTTCATCTAGCAGGAGTTAAGAGCTGCCCCCTCCCTGTCTGCTCTGCTGGTCATCCATGCTGCAGTTTCCCAGATCCACCTTCAGCTTTCCTTAGAGACATCTTCCTTGACTGAATCATAAATCGCTGAAAAGACAGGGCTCACCTTCAGCATTGTTACATTCATGAAGGCAGTGAAAAGACTGTATTTACTGTCTACTGAAATCAGTGGGGTTTGGGGTTTCCAAAATATAGCCTAAAGGTCAAGGATTCCCCCAGTAAAGGGACTCTTGGATTATTCCCATGTTTGTTTTCAATCAGCAAGATGAACCCAGGACAGTTTAAGCATAAGCACCTAATCTAATTCAAGAATTATAATCAGTGAACGGAAACATATGATGGTTACCAACCCCTTCAAGAACAAAATTTCTTCAAAAGATTATAAAACCCTCTGTTTATCAGCAGCCAGGTACAATCTCACATATATACCCCTACACCTGGTCACGATATAAATACGGACAAATTGCTCATGGAACATAAGCCACCTTCTTCCTGGCAAAATTCCACTCAGATGGCTAAATATATACTGCTTGTCTGGGTATACCAAAGTAGCGGGTGCAGAGAGGAAAGAAAACCAGCTTACATTTTTCACCAGAGAGGTAAGGAAAAAATAAAATAAAATAAAATAAAATAAAATAAAATAAAACAAGGGCCACATATCAGCTATTTTTGTTTTGCAAACTAGTCAGGGCTTGCGCTTTTTAATTTCACTTGATGACTGATAACCAATACACACAAACACACAGTGTATGATTGTTGAGTACTGCAGATGTATGCAAAATCACCCAAACACCAGATCACAGATGAAAATTAAGGAGCAAAAAGATAGAATGTTTACTCAATGCTTAGGTTTTCAACTTTTAGCGAGTTCTTAATTTATTAGTTATAACTTGTTTTTGTTGGAGAGGGTTCAGAAAAGGCTGTGAGATTTTTCTAAGTGTTAACTTTAAAATACTTAAGAGTATTTCTTAAATGCCAGCTTAAGAAATGCATAAATAAAATTCAACATTAAAACCTCTAAACTTGGAGAGACATGCTCAGAACAGGAAATGATAGTTTGTTAATAAAGAAAGGTAAATCATTCTCTAGGCTTCCGGTGGGAAACTTGGCAGCGAAAGGATTTTGACCTCAGTGGAAGGTAACTGCCACAAATGACAAATCAAGCAACTTTCTTCTTACGAGTGAGGCAAATGTTTGACATAAGGCTGGATTGCATTCAGATCTATCATTCCCTGTGGCACAGTCTTCTCCTTTTAACAAATAATCCTGCAAGCTTTTTGCACTGACCGTATTAATTTTTTTCTCTCTCTCGCTGAGTAAAGCCATACAAGCCTAACATTTTTTGTGAATGATTACTTATTTCCTATTTGAAGCACAAAAGCTCATCACTTATAGAATAGGTCAAGCTTTCAGTGCCTATTAGTCCTAGTCTGGAATGAATTAATGCATTTTCCTATGTTCATTTTCCTTTTCTGTTGCAGGAACAGTATACGGGCCATTTGTTCAAAGAAAGGAAGCAAAAATCCTGCATTATTTTCAAGTGAAGCAGTAAACAACAACAAAAAATACACTTAAAACATCCTATTTTTGTTGTCGTATTAAACACACTGTGATTATATCAGTCTATAGTTTGTCACTGGAAGTACAGGTTTTCCCAAGTCAGAACAATAAGTGGGGGGAAAAAATGACAAGTAGCCCAGTTTAATTTCAAACGTTAATATATTTTCTATTTTATAGTGAACATATGCATCGTTCACCCCTTATTTGCAGCAACTATGACGTCCTCATAAAAAGGGGTGACATTTGTAAGATGCCTCTTAAAATAAATATTTCTTTTTATAAAATAATAAAACTTCAAATAAATATTCTTTACACTAAACAATATGTTGAAAAAATTAGAAAATAAAGGCTGAATTTTACTGTAACTGTACAATATACATGAAGTCCAAAGGGAAATCAGAGTCTGTAATAGAATGTTTCCGTAAGACAAAATACAATCTAAAACCATACTGATTGATTCACATTCTTCCGAATGTACAACATATTAGTATAATATTTTGTGACTGTGCCATGTCTTATGACACCACTTATTTTTCACAGTTGAAAATATTATTGTATATACAAAAATATAGCACATTATCTCTGGCAGAAAACAATGAGAAAAAAAAAAGAAAAAGGGGGGAGTCGTTTGCTAATTTACAAATTTTGCAAGTACTATTCACAAACAATAGAGTTGCCTAGGAGTGTCGGTGTTGCTTTAGCTTATGCAATATGTGGGTCACAATGTACTGCATCCCATTTTTTATTCTTTTTATTTGCCCTTTTTTTGTTTTTTTTTTTTAAATTTTTCCTGTATCCCACTAGCTGGATTCTAACAAGCGTATCGGTTAAGATGGCACACACGGAGAAAAGCATTTCACTGCAAACAGCAACGCGTATCCCCAACCCATCTACTACAGTGCCAAGACCATAGCTGCTTAAGTTGGTTGCATATGTACGTTAAAATAATCCTCGTCACTTTAGCGTTTCTGCCTAGCGATGCTATGTTGGCTTCTCAAAGTTCCTGGGGGGGACGCTGGGAACTTTGCAGCAGACGGTGTTGGAGTGTTTACAGCGGCACCCAGGCCGATTTACCCGGTCGTAACAGCCCTGGCACAACTTAAGGCAACCCTTGGCTGGTAGGTAACACCACAAGCAAGGCAGAAAGAGGGACACCACGCCCATGGCGGACCACCTCGTGCAGCAATGCGACTGGCTGCAGGAGCAGGGGTTGTCAGCGCAGTTGTCCTCGTCATCGTTAGAGCAGTGATAGAAGAGGCCCTTCACGCAGCAAACGCAAGTCCCGTAATCGACCACGTTCTGGGCGGAACAAAGACACTGCTTGTCACAGATCCAACAGGATGGGAGGGTCCTCGGGTACGTGCACTCCTTGCACTTACACTTCCCACAGTCCTCGCACCTGTAGCTGTGCGCTCCCAAGTCTTCTTTGCTCAGCGGCTTCAGCTCGCCTGACTTGAGCTCAGACTTGGGCTGCATTCGGACTATCCCGTCGGCCACCGGCCCCGAAGATGATCCTAGAAGTCTTTGTTCGGATGAATTACTGCTCGTACTTGTCCTTGTACTGCTCCGCGAACCTGTGCTGACCGTGCTGATGGATCGGGACAGGGGCGCCCGAGGAGAGGCGTGCGTTTGCGTGTGCTGAATCCGGCTGAAATGACGATGCTCGGGCAAGCCATGGGGCCTTTCATTTTTGGGTTGGGTTGCTAGCCGAGGAGCAGACTTGAGCCCCGGCCGCGGAGCCACCGTAGGTCCCTCCGTGTACTCATTCGTGTTCCGGATGGCTCTGATCTGGTCCAGCGACAAGACGTGAACCTGCTGGGTCAGGACATCCCTCAGGTCGGGCTCCCCGTGCGGTCTCCCACTGTCACGCCGAGACTGTAGCAAGACCTGAGACCCGCTGCTGTGCTGAGCTCTCGTCTCCATCGGTGCCCGGAAGCGTGCTCACCCCGGCAGGCTTAGAACACATCTGAAATCCTGGAGCGACAAAGAGAGGATTCACTATTGCAACACATCTCATGCTCCCTCCAGCAGCCTTGCAAGCCTGGGGGGTCCCACGGCACCGCACACCAGCAAGTAACGCATCAGCCATTAAAAAAGAAAGGGAGCCACATCTGGGGCGGAGCGCAGGCACCCGTCAGCTGAATGCGCTTCCCTTGGCCTGTCCTGGTCCTGCCTACTCCAGTGGAGAGCTTAAAGGGATTCTGTTCTAGGTCCACACATCTTAACTTGTGGCTCTAGAAAGTCTAGGTATCATGCCTGCTAACTAAGGCTTCCCAGGCCATCTTCTGGTTAGACCATGGCCTTTAAAGTGATTACATTTCAGCCACTTGAAGTGACTCTTCTTTCCACATCAGGCTACTGAAAAAAACTTATATTAACAACAAAAAAAAAAAGCCTGCAAGTATTTAGCAAGTGTAATGTGACCTGCTGATGACAGACATATAATTCTCCAATTTTGTTTAAAACTGGATAATATTTTGGTAAGCTAGTCTCTTTACACATTAAACTTTACATGATGTAAATAGGAAATTTTAGTTTAATACCAATGGTCCCAAGAAAAACACTAAATAGCAATAAAATGTTTGAGGTTAGACATTAAATGAGTTAGTGCTACCAAAAACTTCAACAGCACAAGTAAAAATATCTCTCTCCAGTATTTTACTGTGTGTCATACTTGTGTACACCACTGTGATTGTTATTTTAAGGCTCAATACTACAAAAGCAATGCTACCACAGTTTTATTTTTTTAAAAAAACGTGTAAAAAATTCCATAGACTACATTTCAAATTGTAAGTATTACCAAGAGTGGCTTGCGGGACAGAGGCATGCATAATATAATCAAACAATGCCAGCATCCAAGAAGTCTGCTTGATTGCAAATAGTACTTTAAAGGATCATTAACTACAAAGTAGAAACGCAGACTTAAGAATTTAGATTAAAACCCAGTAAAAGACCCAGAAGATGAGAACTTGTAAATAACTAACTTCTACATTCAGATATGCAAAAGTTTCAAGTAGTGCCCTCTAAATTAGTTAATATTTGTTTTGCTTTTATCGTATCTTAAAGTGGTTCCAAAATCCAATTACCTACACAAAAATCCAGAACAATATTTTACAATTAAAACCCAAGCAGGAACCAAGCTTCTTACAAGGACCACACAATGTCTTCAATTATACCTAGAAAGAGCACCATAGTGTTACTCTGTACACATCAGTTACCAACAATAATACTATACCGCAGTATAATAAAATATAGCCAAACAGCTTACCAATGAATATCTCAAGACACTGTCTTTATTCTAACAGCAGTGGAAAACATTTAACCTTTTAACTCCTGTCTCTCTCCCTCAAGTGCATTTACTTAAAAAAAAAAAAAAAAATAAAAGGAGAAAAAAGAAGAAGAAGGAAAAAAAGAATTTAAGATTTTAAGAGTGACCACCTTAAAAATTTTAAATATTGCCAAATCCTGGTTTTGGACACAGAGTGTATGTCATAGTGGTCCCCACTCTCAAAAAAAANGTTTTATGGGGGTCCCCCCCCAAAAAAAAAAAAAAAAAAAAAAAAGTCTTGCAAAAGTAACTTGAAGCATCTTTCTTATAATTCAAACCTTTTGCCACATAAAAAGTTCCAAACGACTACCTAAGTGGACATTTCCTCATCCTCTCAAAAGAACAGAAAATACAGTACTTTCCCCATCTTTGAGAGGAAAGACCAGCAGCCCTGTCTGCCTTCCACGTCCAGACTTTAAGCCCAGGAAGACACCCCGAACCCAAACTCCTGCCTCTCCAGAGATGACAACCCCGTGCAAAGCAAAGCTGACCCTGACCTGCAGGCGCTGAAGACGACACCGGCCTCGGTGGCGGAGCCTCCCTCAGACGCCAAGGTGGGAGCTGGAGGAGAAGCCTCCGCCCTT